>PVIH01009074.1:8009-85491 GCA_004025045.1 Sigmodon hispidus | reverse complement strand
CCTCCTGAGCGAAGTCTCACAAACTCAGAGAGATAAGCAGGGGATGTACTCACTCACTAGTGGTCTCTAAACAAACAAACAAGAAAAAAAGCCAAACATGCCCAATCAGCAAACCACAACCACCGAACAGCTTGGGATCAGAAACACCCTGGACTGACCCTTCAAACCCCAGTCCAACTATAGGAACACCTGACTCACTGTTGAGGGAGGGGGGAAAGAACTGGATTTGGCCAGAAGTGGAGACTGATCTAAGCATTATTGGGTCAGTGTGACCATAGGACTGTCTGCTCCCTGCCCAGGGAGGGGATGGGCAGTTGTAGAGAAGAAAAATGACCAGATGTGTTGGGAGGGGGAAGAGACCTTGAATAAGGATATATAGGGAAAGCTGAACACAAAGAAAATATATGTGTAGCAATCTTATTTGCATTTCTACCCTTGATAGGCCATGCTTATGATTCTTATCCTCTGTATAGTAATTGTTAACTCTTCTGCATTTTAAATTCTTTTTACTGTTTTTTTTTTTTTGATAAATACAAAATAAAGAAGGGAAAAAAAATTTTGATGACCATATTTTTTATTTATATTAGCAAATGTTTTCCTTTATCTTGTTTTTAATATCATTTCTTATATATATGTTCCATAAAATAAACAACTTTGCCTGCTTGAACAATAAAAAAAAAAAAAAAAAAAAAGATGTACTTGGGAGCACCAGGCTTGTCAGAGAAGGAAATATTTTTACCTTTCTGGTCATGTAGTGAAAACCAGGCTTCTTGACCAATTCAGGCAAAAGCTAAGGTGTAAACTACTATGCCAAACATTTCTGCAAACATCTGACAGTCGCTATGGTCTGCTCTCTGGGCTGTCTCAGATCCTCCCTAGTGCAGGCTGATGCTGATTGCTGATTGGCCCATCCCCCTGGCTTAGCTGAAGATGGTCATTGTGATGCTCATATAAATTGGTGGTCAGGGCAGCCGGCCAGGTGAGAGTTATACGCTCTTTTGAATAGGAATTGTTTTGCTTATCACTTTGACACAAACTAGAGTCATTTGAGAAAAGACAGCCTCCATTGAGGAGTTCCCTCCATTAGATTGGCTTGTAGGCATGTCTGTGGAATATTTTCTTGATTAATGACTGATGTGAGTTGAGCTGTATAAGAAGGTCAGCTGAGCAAGCCATGAGGAGCAAACCAGTCATCAATGCCCCTCCATGGCCTCTGCTTCAGTTCCTGCCTCGGATTCCCTTGATGAAGGACTGTAAACTGTAAGGCGAAATAAACCCTTTCCTCTCCACGCTGGTTTTGGGCTGTGCTTTATCAAAGCAACAGAAAGCAAATCAGGACAATAACTATAGTTATTTTTGTTCTCTTTCATATTTTATGTTAATTTCCTTAGTATTTGTGTAATTTTCTGGCTGTATTATTTGTTCATTTCTGCTTGATAGTTGTAGTTAGGATTGAGTAAAATAAATTTTATGTTTGCATGCAGGAATTTTTTGTTACTTTTTCTGGAGCTTTTGTGACTTCACTTTTCTTTAATGGTTTTACAGCTTTTGATTTTTTTTTTTTTTTTTGATGTCTATAGTGTTGATGAGAAGAGAGGCTGGGCATGTTTTCTTTACATACTCATTCTTTCCTTTCAATGAGGGACTGGCTGAGTCTTCTCTCGGTGTACCCAGGGTTTATCAGCTGATAGGCTTTATCCATGCATGTTTGGACTAGGTGCAGTGAGCGCCTCTTGAAACAGTGTGTAATAATCTGAAGACCCTGCCTTGGTGATGACTACTCACTTTGGAGGCAGAAGGTTCATTTCCTTGTCAAAGATAGTGTTCACTTGGCTTCTGGGACACACACTAGTGTTAGTGCCACAGGTGTGAGGGGCTGAGGGATAGAGATTCTTTAGTACCTGTGGGCCATACAGACTAATGGGTCTAGGCATTATATCCCTCTAAAGGTTCTCTCATGGTGTAAGCTGAGGCTCTCCCCTCTACTACCTCTACATGGAACTGGTCCTAACTTCAGCTCACACATTCACTTGTCCCCATTTATCATGTTCAGTGAAATGAACCACTTCAGCAGGACTCCAGGGGAGTGACTACAGTCCAGGGCTGGTTAGCAGAGCCTGGCTCCAGTGGCTGCCCTTTAAGCATGGTCCCAGCTTCCATATTGTATTCCACACTTCACTTTCCACTGCTTGGTGGAAACTTTTTTACTTCTTATTCTAGTTATGGAAGGGATAATATTTATAAATATTTGAGTTGACCCATTTTCTTTTTCTTCCCAGGAAGCGTGTTACTGTGTGTGGTGGCAGCTAAATCAAGGGCGGTAGTTGCTTTGGGAGAGAAGCCGGGACTAACTAGAACAAAGAACTCATTACTCTGCCTTGAGTCCCACAGCTAACTTTGAGTCTCTAGAGAGACCATGTCCGTGAAAAACAAGATTTACTGCTAGAGAAAATGAACATTGTTACAGCAACTTTCCTTTGTATATTGAAAGCAAAGCTAGAAGGCTTGGAAATTCTCAAGTTTCATGTTAATAGGATGGAAGACATGATGGACAGGAAGTGCCCATGGAACAGGAAATAGGAAGAAAGGGAAAGAGCCTCTCTGGAATTGGGGAGAGATGTAGAGAGAGATTTCAAAGTAAAGATGTACAGCCCATTTACTGTGTCCACATGGTAGACACCAGATAGGTAAACAGCATTAGTGATGGCTTCTGTACCCTCTGGAGAGGGCTAAGCTTGTTATGCATAGGAGAGTGAATATTTCAGGCTTTGTGGGCTGGCGGGGATTCTGTGGCTATTACTAAGTCTTCTGTTGCAATGAGAAATGCATAAGCAAATACTAGCTAGTGCTCAGGAATAACACTATGTAAAAGGACAATGCAGGTAAGGGTCAGAATTTACTGGCTTCTGGTTGACATCTCCAGTTCTAAAATTTTCTATGACTTAGAAGAAAATATTTGGGGTATCCATGTTAGTGGGACCTGTTGAAGATAGCTTAAACATCCTTCTCCAGGGGTTAGCCTGCTGTGTCCCACCTGATCCTTCCATTTCCCCACTCTTCTCCAACCACAAGATCTAGCTAGCCTGGGTCCCATATCCAGTGTCCCTGCATAGTCTGTTCACCCCTGACATACCCCAACCAACCTCTAGGCTTCCTCTAAGACTCATACTAACTGCCTCTAGCCCACAGGTCACTCCCAAGCTGTACCCAGCCAATATCTACCCCCACACGCCAGGCTTGCACAAGGACACACATCCACACATCAGCCCAGTCCCCTGTCTATTCATCGGGCTTCATACTACTTAAACCATTTCTAGCCTCAAGACCCAACCTGCCCTCACATCCTTCCTTCTGTCTTGACTTGCTTTCTCCATGACAGACATAGAACTAATAAAAAAAGCCCACATGCCCAGATCTCATCTCAAAACTACAGTGTGTAAGACCATTCATGTCTTCTCTCCAAAGCCTAATAGTCCTATAGGATATTTTACCTCTGAGAATTACCTAGATGAGCTCAAGGACACAGGGCTTCAAAGAAGCATCATAAACTTCAGCAAAGAATTCAAGGAGTTTAAAGAAGACACAAAGAAGTAGTTTGATGAAACTAAGCAGAAAGAACTGAAGGAGAATAAATGCCTGGGTGATGTTCAAGGAAGCACAGACGTAAGGCTGATGGACATGACACAGATTATCTAGGACTTAAAAGTGGAATCCAATAGAAATAGAAACATTGAAGAGAATGCAAGCTGAAATAAAGATGGGTTGAAAAGCCCAATAACTCAGCTAGAAAATTCAAATGGAAAGGTCTTACAAATGGAATGATGTAAGCAGAAGATAGACTATCAGGACTCCAAGGTAGAGGATCTATACCAAATAAACAAAAAATATGAAAAAGTTGAAATAAACCACAAAAAGAGAAAATGTGGCACAACGTGAAAAGACCAGATCTTCAAAATATAGGCAAAGATGAGGGGGACTATCACAAGTCAATGGTGAAGACCAGATCTTTAATAAGATCATAGATAAAAACTTCCCCAAGCTAAGGAAAGACACACACATGCAGATGTAAGAACCATGCAGCATACCAAATAGATAATACCAGAAAATAACATCTGCAATATACCATAGTTAACACATTAAGTATACAGAACTAAGAAAATATATTGAAATCGGTCAAGAAACAAACACAAGTCAGATAAAAAGAAAACTATCAGAATAACAATCGATCTCTCATTGGAAACTCTGAAATCCAGAAGAGCCTGGAACAATCCATTCCAAGTTTAAAACAATTACAATGGACAATCTAGATTAATATGTCCGGAAAAATGATTTCACATAGTTGAAGAACAAAGAAAAACTTCTGCAACATAAACAGCCTAAACATTATATTCAACAAACCAGACCTGAAGAAAACAGAAAGCAATATTTTGGGCTAAAGAGAAAAATGAATATAGCAGAGACACTGGAAAGAAATACACAGCCATAATTACTACAATAAGTACCACTGAGAACACCAACACCACAAAACCCAACACTGTGATGACCACAATGAACAGAAACATTTCGATAATAATTCAGTGGTCTCAGCTCTATAGTCAAAAGATATAAACTAACTGAATGGATCAGGACTCAAATCTTCACATTCATTTTCTACAAAAAGTCTATCTTAGCTTTAAAGCTAGGCCCTTTTGCTGGGTGTGGTGACACAGGTCTTTAATCCCAGCATTCAGGAGGCAGGTAGATCTCTGTGAGTTCAAGGCCAGCCTGGTCTACAAAGTGAGTTTCAGAACAGCCAAGGCTGTTACTCAGAAAAACCCTATCTCAAAAAGCAAAACAAACAAAGTAAACTAGGCCACCTTGGATTAAAGTACTCCAATCAAAGAGGATCAGGAAACAGGCAGGTGTCACTGTCCTAATATCTGACAAATAAGTTTCAAATTAAAACTCTTTAGGAGATATAAAGAGCGACACTTCATTCTAGTCAAGGAAACAGTGAACCAAGAAGACATTAGTATTTGTAACATAAGCATCAAACTCTGGTGCACAAAATTTCATAAAAATGTACTACTGGATTTAAAGACACAGATTAAGAGCAATCCATCAATGGTAGATAATTTTAATACTCTATTTATCCAACAAGTAAGTTATCTAGGCAAAAATAGGCAGGAAAACTTCAGAATTAGTTGAAATTATTCATAAATGAATTTAACAGGTATCTATAGACAAAGTCTACACAAACACTAAAGAATCCACATTCTACTTAATAGCACATGGAAACTTTTCTAGAATAGACCATAGTCTGGCACAATTCTTTACAACTTCAAAGTGATGGATTAACTTGGAGTGTCTTATCTGAGCATAGAGCAATGAAATTTAAGACTCACATCAAACAGATACAAACTCATGAAGATTAAACAACTCATTTTAATGATGAATAGGTTAAAGAAGAAATCAAGGAAGAAATAAGGTTTTTCTTGCACTAAATTTAAAATACAACATAACGAAACCTCAAGGACATATTGAAAGCTGTCCTGTGAGGGGAATTTATAGCTCTAAGTGCTTACATTAAAACCTCAGAGATCACAAATAAGTGACTTAATGATGAAATTCAAAACTTTGGAAAACCAAGAATAAACCAAATCCACTTGAGAGCAATAAATAATAAAAACCAGAGCAGAAACTAATTGTGTAGAAACAGAAGAAGAATAGAAAAATTCGATGTGTTTGTGAGCTGGTTTTTTGAGAACATGAGCAAGATTGACAGACCCTTGGCCCAAGGAACCAAAGAGAAAGAGTAATCAATGAAGAGTCAGCCATGAGTAGGGAAACATGACAGACACAAGCATATTTAGAATACTGTAAGGGAACACCGAACTCTACTCCTTTAAATCTAAGAGATAAACAATGTCTAGATTCAGCCAAACCACCAACATTAAAGAGAAGTCAACAGCCTAACCAGATACATAAGGAATGAGATTAAAATAGTAATAAAAAGCCTTCCATCTGAAAAAAAATAGCCCAAGGTCAGATCCAGATAAAAATCTTTTTATCTCTCTCCTGCTACTGTATCATCATACCCCCCTTACTAAAGCACCCCCATTTTTCCATTTCCCCCATCAGATCATTTGTGCTCTGCTGTTACCTTCTTTATTGCCCCCCACCACACACACCTGCAGTGGTTCATTTTTACTTTCCTAGTTTCTTCAGTAACTCCAAGATGTGAAGTCATGTCTAAAAATTTGGAGGTAGGCTCGAGCCTCCAATGAGAAAGAACATGTTATGTTTTTTTTTTTTTTTTTTTTTTTTTTTCTGGGTTATGTCATCCCAAATGATCTTTTCAGTTTCATCCATTTACCTGCAAAGTTAATGATTTCCTTTATATTTGCAGCTGAATGATAGTGTGTATGTATCTCATTTTCTAGTATTTGGGTGAAAGTTTCATTGTTTCCATTCACAGCTATTGTGATTATGGCAACAATGAACATAGCACAGCAAACATCTGTAGAGTAGGTTATTGAGTCCTTTGGACATACGTCAAGGAGTGGTACCCTGAGTCTTATGGTAGATTTACTTTTAGCTTCAGAGGGATTCTTCACACTGATTTCCATAATGGCTGCACCAGTTTGCAATCCCATCAATACTGTTTAAGTGTTTCCTTTACTCCAACACCCCTCCAGCATGTGCTTCGTTTGTTTGGCTGAACTTTGCCATTCTGACTGGAGTAACATGAAATCTCAAGATTGTTTAGATTGGTATTTCCCTAACTGCTAGAGAGAATGAATATTGCTTTTTATTTGATTTAGGTATTTCTAAGCCATTTTCCCCTTCTTTTGAGGACTGTCTGTTTATATCACAAGCTATTTTTTTGAATGAGTCACTTGGTTATTTTATTCTTGTTGTTGTTTGTTCTTTATACATCTTGCCAGGTGAAATTCCTCTTCCAATCTGTGGGCTTTTTCAACCAGTTGACTTTTTTCTTTAGTTGTTCCAAAACTTTTTAGTTTTGGGAAGTCCCACTTGTCAGTTCGTGGCTTTAATTCTTGAGTAATGGAGTCCTCCTGTTCAAGAAGTATTTTCCTACACCTATATCATGTAGGATACCACCTATCTCATCTTCCATCAATTTCAGTCTTTCAGGTTTCACATTTAGGTCTTTGATTCATTTAAAGTTAGTTTTGTGAAAGGTAAGAGATAAGGGTCTTATTTCATTGTGCAGGCAGATGTCCAGTTTCACCAGACCATTTGTGAAGATGTTTTCTTTTCTTCAGTGTATACTTTCAGCATCTTTGTCAAATATTAAGTGGCTAAAGTTACATGTACTAATGTTTGGTCTTCAGTTTTGTTTTATTGGTCTACATGACTCTTTTTGTGCCAGCAACATATTGTTTTTATTACTATAGCTCTATACTATATCTTAAGATCTGGAATGGTAATCTCTCCATCATTGTTTTGTTGTTCAGGATTGTTTTAGCTGTCATGGGTCTCTTATGAATTCATATAAATTTTAGGATAGATTTGTCTATTTATGCAAAGAATCAGTGTAGCCTGGATTTTATAGGTTGGATCAGGATAGTAGGACAGAATGATGCTAGTCCACACAATGTAGCTGTGCATCCTATGTGGTAAAAGTGTGTTGTGCATGTGATTATGGGTGTTGAAATGGCTAGATCATGCTGGGTTATCCAGTGAGCCCGGTGTCAGTACAAGGGTCCTTATGGAGGGCCACAGAGCAGTTTTGTGTCAGTAGTTGGGATGACAATCAAGAGATTTGAATAATGTAGCAGGAAGTCACACGCCCTAGTCTTTAGGCAGCTGTTGAAGCTGGGAAGACAAGGAAAAGCTTCTTGGTTCAAGAGGAGGAAGCAGGTTCTCTGTTCATGCCTCAACAAGAAGTGAGGCCTCCTTAAACTTAGCTCAATGAGACCTATTTTTAGACTTCTGACACTCAGAGCTGTGGTATAAAACAGCTGTGTGACTTGGAAGCCAGTGGGATTGTAATTTATTTGGATAGCAGTGGGAAAGATATCTGGTTGAGAAATTTAGGGGCATGCTGGGGAAAACAGAAGAAGGTAATGTTTGTTCTGATGGTCCAGGCATGAAATATGAACAACCCAGATGCAATTCAGCCTGGCAGGGCCCTGGCCTGCTGGAATCAGAATGGAGGGGGAGCTGTTACCACACTCTCACTTCTAGTTCAGGTGACAGCGAATGAAGTGATGAGTCTGGGTGGTATTGTGTACACTATCAGGATAGACACAGGAGCTGATATTATTGTAGACTTCCTTTGGGACATCCCTCAGATTGACTCTCACACTACCTCATTTAAACCTTACAATAATCCTCTGAAGGCTGAGTTGGTACCCTAGGCCTGTTTTGTAGGTTAATGATTGTCAGGCTTATTCCCTCTAAGGAGATCTGTTTGGAGAGAGGATTGGGGAGGGATTTGTGCAGAAAATGGAAATAGGAGACTTACAGCATGACCTTGGATGGTAATGTAGAGTTCATGGGTATGGAGCCTGGGTGCTGGGCACCAGGCTGGGGCCAGGGACATGGACACAATTGGTATAGATAGCCCACTTGTGTGTTTGGAAATCCACAAGGCTTCACATGTCCTACCTGGTGGTCCTGGATTCCTTAGTGGATGAGGGTTATGGTAGCAAAATGAGTCTCCCTTTGCTGAGCAGTGAGAGCAGGGACCATAGAGCTGGCAGCATGATGTTCTCTAGGTGTCCCCTTACATTGCCTCTCTTGCTCCCAAGTTGTGGGTGGGTGAACTTACAAGGGGTTGAGGAAACCTTGGCTGGGGTGGGTGGTGGGGAAAAGCTTATGGAAGGACAGAAAGAGCCTTTTGACTTTCCTGAGCCTCACTTTTGTCATTAGAGGAAAGGAAGGTTTGCATCTATGCTGCCTTCCAGAGCAGACCATACTGAGACCTGGTAGACAGGTTGAAACTTATCACTACCTCATGAAGCATATCCAAGTGGAAAATGCAGTACTGTGTGGAGGTGAACGGGAACAGGTGGTAGAGGTTTCTCAGAACACTGCTTGGTGAGTCTGACAGTTCTTGCATGAGAGAATGTCAGGAATTTGGGAACATTTGGGAGGTGGAATGAAATCTTGCTAGGTATTTGTACTATGGAGATCCTGTAGACATGTTAGCCACTTCTTCTTGTCCCCAAATAAGTGACATATCCATAACGTCTTCTAGCTAAGAATCTGAAGGCCAGGTATGGGGTTTGAGAGTTGCCACTGGAAACTGGAACCAGAGAGCAGAGGAAGAGCTTTGGGTGGGAGAAGAACTTATGGTGGAGATGATTCTAGAACAGTAGGTCTCAACCTTCATAATGTTGTGACCCTTGGATGCAGTTTCTCATGCTGTGGTGACCCCTAACCATAAAATTATTTTTGGTGTTACTCCATAACTATAATTTTGCTACTGTTATGCATGCCTGTGTACCATTATGTGCTTGGTACCCACAGAGGCCAGAAAGGGTGGTGGGTTTCCTGGAAATGTAGTTAGAGATGGTTGCCCAGTGCTTTTGGATTCTGGGACTTGAACCTGGATCCTCTGCAAGAACAGCCAGTGCTCTTTAGCTACTGAGCCATTTCTCCAACTCCATAGATTACTAATTTCTAATTTGTTTGCCACCAAATAGGTTCCCAGATTCTCCCGATATTTTAATTGGTTTGCAGCAAATTTATGAGTCAGTCTAAGGAGATTAATAACTTCAAAAGTCTGAACCATTCTCTATGAGAATATTATTACTTCTTATTTAATTTCTTATTTATTTGTCTCTTTTCCATTTTGTAATGAAATATATGATGGTAGACAATCCATAAGAAAAAGACATTTATTTAGCTATCACAATTTTGAAGGTAGAAGTTCCAAATATCATGCTGTTCATTCTGCTGAGGGCTCTCCTGGCCACATCACATAACACATCACGGTGGATGGCTTTGTGGTGATGTAAGAGATCACATGATAGGAAAGGAAGTCACAGAGGGGTTAAGCCTGCCCTGGTCTTCTGTAATAACTCTCTCCTAAAAACTAACTGGGGGCCTATGAGAACTTCTAAAGGTAGCACTTCCAATGGCCTGATGATAGCCTGAGGTACTACCTGCTGAAGGTCCTTTGGCCTCTTCCTGTGGCCACTCTGGGAGCCAACTAATTTATTATTTTTCTCCGGGCTGTGACAATGTGTAGGATGGAAGTACCCAAAGGGAGGCTTAAGAAGGGGACACAGCCCATCAGGGCAAGGAAGATACAGCAGGGGTGTGTGGCAGGCTGGTCACATAGATAGGTCTGGAGTCTGGAAGTAGGCAGCAGACAGGAAGTGAGACCAGGTCCCCCCAGGAACCCATTTCCTTCAGCCAGGCCTTGCCTTCTAAAAGGTGTACAGATTTCCAAATGGGGTCACCACAGTACATTGGGGACCAAGGGTTCAAATCTGTGAGCTTGTGGGACTTTTACCTTAAAACTATAGCACCAAGCTTCTGGAACAGGAAGAACCCTTGGAAGAAATATCAAATCATACTGTTGTCCAGTGGAGAATTTTCTGGTTCTTATAGACGTTTGCCCACATCTGACCAGTCCTTTTCAGGACTTACTGGGAGTGGGGAATTTTTGATCCCTTCCCAGTGGTCTTTTAAGTGGCTCTATCCATTTTCTAACTGATTTTGCTTGTTTATAAGGAAAAGACAACTTTGAAAGTTTATAGTCAGCTTAATAAATGCTCTTTATTTATTTATTATTCTAGTAGTTATTTTTTACTCTTCTGTAGTTTTTAGGTATTGGTCATTTATCAACGATAATAATGATGATAATACTTTATCTCTTGTTATCTAGATATTTTGTGTTTGTTCTATCATGGTATAAAAAATCAACTTTATCTTTTTTATTGCCTCATATCTCCTCATATCTCATACACCTTTTGTTGCTTTGATGGATTAGACTCTGCCTATAGTCTTTCTTGTGTGTGTGTGTGTGTGTGTGTGTGTGTGTGTGTGTGTGTGTGTGTCTCGGGACGTATATAGTATATAGGTACATATATGAAGGTCAAAGAAAGACTCATAGAAGTTGGTTCTTGCAGGTGAGTTCTGGGAGCTGGGCTTAGGTTGTCAGGCTTTTGTGCTGAGCTGTTACCTGCTGAGCTATTGTGATGACCTTATAAATTATTTTTCAATTAAGATGTGCTTACATTTTGGCAGTCTTCAAATTTTTTTGCCCTTTTACCTTAAAAGACAATTAACTTATGGCAAAACCAAGGAGGGTTTAATCTCAATGAATCATGTTTGTGTCATTTACATGAGAATATTATTTGCATTCCTTTAATCTGGTTTTGCAAGTGTTAGGGGAGAGTGAGGAACAGTGGTTTTAAGTCACTCTCTTCCACAAAGTGCTGTGATAGCTGTCCCCTCTCTGAAGGACTTTGCACCTAGAAAGGAAGTGACTAAGAATGTCCTTCCTCTTTCTAATTCTATTCCTCCTTTCATCCTTAGAGTTAATTCTATCCCAGCTCCACATGGGGCTCTGATGGAAAACCAGTTGCTATATTCCATTCACAGGAATGAGTTTACCACCCAGGTGCAGTGGATTTCAAGACTCAACGGAAGTTTCTAGAACAAATGTCGTAGTTTTCCATAGCATGAGTATTTAGGCTGGTACTATTGCAGACATTTAGTCACAATTAGGAGAGAGTCAGAGGAACTGTGTGGAACCCTAGACTAGAGGCAGAGCAGAAGTTATAGAAATGTCACAACTTTGCTCAACACTGCTCTGACCACAGCTCATGCCTGAGCTTGTCAATCTGAGAACCAATAGGTTCCCTTTATTGTATATGTCACGTGAGTTCAGAGAGAAAGACAAAGATGCCTGATTATGGACTTCCTGTAATGAAAACTACAACTCATTTTTATCTCTTTCAAAACATAATTGTTTTCCTCCCAACAAACTGAAGGATAGCAGATAGGGCTTGAGTCCCTTTTTATACCATGGAGCTTCATTACCCTTTCCTCTTTAATAACTTTGTTAAGTTGGTACAACTGTTCTGGATTTTATTGGTTTCAAGTGTATGATGTATTCTTTCAATATGCAATTTAATTTAAATTAACATAGTTTTAAGGGTTGTGCTAAAACACACACAGCACAAAGTTCTCTGTCAACCATAGGAAGAGTACAGTGCAACACTGTTCAGAATGGTCACATGGCTATGTCACCATTTTTCAGAGCCTTGCATCTTGTGGAAAGATGAAATAGGAAAGATGTTCCCTATTTCCCTCTCTCCTCTCAGACTCTCCTGGCCACTGTTGGGTTTCCTGTGTCTATGAACTTGAATTTGTATGTAGTCTGTATAGGTGAAACCTCGCAGTTTTGTGCTGTGACAACTGACTGGCTTAGCTCTCTGTCCTCAGAGCTCCTCCAGGTTGCTGCATGTGTCAAGGTTCCCTTTCCTCTTGAATCTCAGTGACATTGCAGTGCATGTATCACCCAGTCTGGGGCTGCTCACAGGTTGTTATGAATGCTGTTGCTGTGGGCATGGGTCTGCAAATGTCTTTTTGAGATCTTAATTTCAGTTCTTTTGAATATATAACAAAAGAGGATTGCTAGTTCTATTTATATATCTGTCTATATCATCGTTTATCTATTATTTATTTATCTACATATTTATCATCTATCATCCATTCATCTCTATCTGCCTGTCTATCCATCTATCTATCCATCCATCTATCTATCTATCTATCTGTCTATCTATCTATCTATCTATCTATCTATCTGTGAGTCAGAGCCTCTCTAGCCTTGACTAGCCTAGAACTTGCTATGTAGATTAGACTGGCTTTGAGCTCACAGAAATTTACTAGTCTGTGCCTCTTTAGTACTAGGTTTAAAGGTATGTGCTACTATTTCTCACTTGCTAACTTTATTTTTACTATTTTGAGGAATATGTATACTGTTTTCCATAATGGTCACACCATTTAATATTCCTAGTAGAAATGCTGCATAATGGTTTCATTTTCTACTATGTCTGTCTGTCTGTCTGTCTGTCTGTCTGTCTGTCTGTCTGTCTGTCTGTCTCTTTCACACCTAGAGCCTTGCCAATTGAGCTGCATCCCCAAGTGGTCATGTGGGTTTTTGCCTTTCCTTCATTAGTAATGATAGATCTCTTTTCTTATACTTAGTGGAAATTAGTCTATCTTCTTTCAAGAATACCTGCTCAGGTCATTTGCCCATTTAAAAAAATGGATTAACATGTAGTTGAAAAGTGCCTCTGGAAGCGGCTTCACACGTTACCCTTTGGAGTGACTGTTCTGTTTCTTATCAGAACTCCAATTGTGCCTATGTTGGTTCCATTTTTACCCAACTTTACCATTTTCTCATAACTTCTGTATATCTTTTATCTATCTATCTGTGTATCTCTGTGTGTGTGTGCATGTGCACAATGAGTGGGTATGCTTGCCTGTAGGTCAACTTCAGTTGTCTTCCTTTATTATAGTCTCTTTTGAGACAGTCTCCCATTGAGCTTGGGTCTTTACATTTTGGCAAGGCTGACTGACCAGTGTGTCCCCATGAGCCACCTGTTTCCACCTACTCATTCCTGTGGCTATAGGCCTCACAGCCATACCTGGCTATGTGTGGGTGTTAGGGACCCAAACTCAGATAGATCCTCATGCTTACACAGTGCTTTCCCCACTGAGTCATCGCCCCATGCACTGTTTTTAATTACTAAAATCATCATCTATTCTGTGTCCTAACTTATTATCATCTCTTTGTAGATAGACTATATTTTCAGCTTCATTCATTCTCCAGCACTCACTTTTTGTTGTCTGAGAATGTCACATATATATATCTGCGCCTCATTCTTCTGTTAGCTTCATGAAGTGGTGATTACTTGCTCGCGGGCATTTTGAAATCTGCTTTTTGTCTTCAGCTGTTATCTAGCTTTCCCCTTTACTTTCCTCTATTTGACTGATATTTGCAGTCATTTGTTTTATAGAAGTCTCTTGGTGATTTTTAGCGTCTTCTGATACTCTGTCTTAGTCCCCCACCACTGCCTTCCATTTGTCTCTCTGACCTTAGAGATTTCACTCTCTTTATTTTTACTTTTTAAATGCCATGAGTAGGGCTTTCCTTCATGTGAATTGTCAGTTTGGGTACCATCCCAGATTTTTTATTTAGAATTTCTAGTATAAAGTCAACTCACGGGGTGTCATATCTGAAATCTCCTAACGGCATGGTTCTGAACGGAACAACAGCTTCATCAGGTAGTGATTCTTGTGAAATGCTAATGTCTGGTAGTAAAGCAGACTTGTTTTATGTATTCTCAGTGCTTCTTCATTGAGCACATGATGTCTTCTCAGGTGGGCCTGGCTGATGACAGCAGACAATGCTTATGATCTGTTTAGGATAGAGATTATGTTTATGATGTCCACTTTTGACTAATTGAAGAAAAAAGGACAATGGTCTCTTCATTTATGGTTTCTCTTCCTTCATTTTCAGTTGCTCATGGTCAACTACAGTCTGAAAACATGAAGTGGACAATTACAGAAATAAACAGTTTATAAGTCTTAAGTTGTTTGCATTTTGACTACAGTCATCTCAGGCTGTCTCCCCAGGATGTGAATCATTTCTCTGTGTATCATACCTACATGGTATATACCATCCACCCATTAGTCACCTGGTAGCTGCCTTTCTTATCACATCGACTACTTTCATGGTACTGTAGTGTTTGTGCTCCGGCACATCCTACAAAGTAACCTAGTACCATGTCACAGTACTTACGTCACTCATGTCCTCTTATCACATTTGCATTGTATCTTCTAACATCATTACAAGAAGGGTGTTGTGCAAGGAAATCAGAATGGAGGGAAAGACCATGTGCATACAATTTTTTATTATAGAATGTTGTAATTGTCCATTTTGTTATTCATTTTTGTTGCTAATACATTAATTTGTGTGTCTAGTTTATAAATTTTATTGCAGATAAGTGTATTTATGGAAAGTCATGTGGATAGGTAGGTTGGTAGGTATTTTGGTATGGAGGGTTGTTGAAGTATCCACTCAGCATCAGGAAATGTGTTCTCTGAGGATGAGGAAGGACTCTTGTACTATAACTTCATTCATTAGAAGATTTTATGTTGTGTTAATAACAAAATGTGACAGACAAGGTGGCCATCAGCAATTGTTTTGTAATAAAAATCTCTTGGCTCATAGCTGCAGTGAAATACTGTGATTCACCCATATATGAAGGCCATTCTTCTAGGAACCATTTAGAAAGGCAAATACCATGACAAATGATGCTTGATGCTTCCATGAAAAATCTGGCCAATAGAAGTGATATTCATCCCTGCATTTTCTACTCTCTTCCTTAGTATCACACTCTTTTTTGAAAAAAAAAAAAAAACAAATTTATTTTATTAACTTTTTGATATATGCAGTTATTATGTGGTGATTTTACATCATGCACTCCATCAAACTCAGTTATCAGTCCTCTTACATTCATACCCACACTTATGATCTCCATTTACAAAAAAAAGCCTATTCATGCTGCTCATTTACTTACTGGAGCATAATTAAAGTCCCTGTGGCCAGACCCTTAAAGAAACTCGCACCCCACACTCACACTGCCAGAGGCCATCAATGTAGAAGTGAGGCACTGTGTCATTTAGCTATGTTCTAGCCTTGAGCTCTTGTATACAAAGACTTTTTTTTTTTAAGTCCACTAATGAGTGAGTACATCCCCTGCTTCTCTTTCTGGGTTTGTGATTAAAACAAATTTTTAAAGGAATTATGTCACTATACAGTCCCTCTAGCCTAGAATTTATTACATAGAACAGGCTAGCCTCCAATTTAAAAATTTCCACCTGCCTCTGCCTCTTAAATTCTGAAATTTGCCTGTAACATACCAAACAAATATCACACTGCTTGAGTAGTACACTTTCTCTTCACACATAGAATTACTCCATGGTTCTGTTAGCTCTCTTGTCTGCTTAGACACTGCTCATACTCTGTGCTCATGATTTTGACCTATCCTGCCCTTTAGTGGTGACAACATAATTTCAAAGCATATTGGAAATCACCAGATCCTCTGTCTTCCCTTTTTGGTTAATCTCAGAATTTCATCTTATCCTTAATTGCATTCTGTATCTGTGGAAATGAAACAGCTGTTTAGGAAAGCCTGCTGGAACCTGGGGTTGGAAAATGTTCGGTGATGGTCCTTACCGAGGATCAGTTGGTCTCATTCTCCCATTCTGTCTCACATGTATTATGATCTCCCCAAAAGATCAGGCAGCTGATGCTTATTCAACTTTATAACTTAGCCATAGGAAAGGCAGCATTCTACCCACTCAGTAATGTCTAGTCTTAGTGTGTCACGGGGTAAACTTATCCAAGATGTCTGAAGGGTAATCAAATGTTTAAACTCAACTTTGGATTCCACCACGTAAATTGCTGGTGTAGATAGCTATATTTCACCAGAACCCTCATGCCTGGCTAAGTGAATGTGTGCATAGCTCTTTCTCAGTTTGCTCCTCTGCTTGGCAGCTAGCAGATGTTTTTTGACATTTGCTTGCAGGAGGAACCTCAATATATCAGAGTGTTAACATGCTGTAAGAGGCGATGTGAGAGGGCAGTGCAGAACGGACGCTGGTGTGGCCATTCTGCTTGGTAGAAGATTTCTGCCATTGGTCTGCTGAAGGCAAAGCCAAAGCTGCCTTCCCCTCTCCCAGCACAGGGAGCAGTCTACTCCCACTGGCCAGGACAGTTTTGACTTGCTGTTAAAATACCATGAAGTTTTTATTTGAAAGAATTTAATTGCGATCCAGGGTGCATGTAACTTTTACCTCACTATTTTTAAGAGTGCACTTAAACCACATTGTTGTGGAACCATCACAACAAAGTATTCCTAGAATTTTTTTCATCTTGAAAAACTGAAACTCAATTCTCTTAACCCCTCCCCCCCTTTCTTCAGATAGCCCCTGGCAGTTAACTTCCTATGCCTTGTCTCTGCAGATTGATTGCTAACTGAATTATTTTGTGTCCAGTGCTGATTAGTGGACATGTCCTGCTCTGGTATCTAGCTGTCCAGTTAAGCATCTAAACATGTAATTTCTGCTCTTCTCAGTATTACTCTGTTTTGTAAAATTATTACATTTAGATTTTTATTTAGAAATTTTCTGATGTAAATGTACATAATAAAATTAATCACAAAGATTTTTTTTTTTTTTCAGCTCAGGGGATCAAACTCAGGGCCTTACACATAGAGTATTCCAATCACAAAGTGAAATATTGTGGCCTGTGTGTTTGAGACAAGGTCTCACTGTTAAACTAGGTCTCAAGCGATCAGTCCTTTTGCCTCAGTCTCCTCAGAAGCTGGCATAGAGGTTTGAGCCACAATGCCTAGCTTTAAAACAGTTTGAATAAAACATCTGGTCAATATAAATTTATATAAAATAAATAAAAACAAGACAAAAACATTACACATATTTAATAAAACGTGCTTTTTAAATAGCTCTAGTTAAGCTCAACCTCATTCATAAAAAGTCTGAAAAGTGGTAAAACAGAGAGAATGGAAGAAGATGTTTTGGCAAGTCTGAGGGCTTCCTAGCGTGAGGACTGAAAATGGATTCCCAGAGTCCACATAAAAGCCAGATGTGGCTGTGGCAGCCCACCTATAATCCCTGCCTGCAAAAAGTGGTGACAGGGAAGCTTGTCTAGCCAGACTAACCCACAATAAATCCTTAATAAAAGAGTTTGGAGAGAGACCCTGCCCCGCCCTATATGATGGAGCGCAATAGAGGAAGGCATTTGGCATCAACCCTAGGTGTCTACACACACGTGTGCCCATGCACCCATACACATGTGAACACATTTACAGTTATTCACCAACATTCTCATAACACACATGAATGAAAATAAGGAACTAGTACAGAACACTTGAGTATTTTAGTAAAATTATTTTTCTTGGTACTGTATTTCCTTAGCCTGAGAAGTGCAAATGGTTTTTTAAGCCACATTTTCCATTTTTTTTAATAAATTTTTTTCTTACTTTTTTTTGAAATTTATTTAGTTTTATTTATGTGCATTGGCATGAAGGTGTCAGATCTCTGGAACAGGAGTTATAGACAGTTGTGAGCTGCCATGTGAGTGCTGGGAATTGAACTGGGGTCCTCTGGGAGAGCAGCCAGTGCTCCTAACCCCTGAGCCATCTCTCCAGCCCCCACATTTTCCATTTTTTAAGAGTTAAACAAAGGATTCTTCCCCTACTAGTGATGTGTCCCTGGGAGCAAGGGTCTGTTTCTTTGTCCACAGGCCCAGTGGGAGGCCTGTGGCATCCACAAGTTTTCATGGACACAGCTGCAGCTCTATAGCCTGCTCTGAACCACTGTGGATCATGAATGATTGGTGAGTAGAGGCTATAACTAACAGCAAGAAAGTAACTCAGATATTTTCATGCTCATGTTTATAGCAGCATTGTTCATAGTAGAAAAAAATATGGAAGCAAGCTATGCCTATCAGCAATAAATTATTTGGGTTATATAAATAAATTAAAAACTGGGGTAAATATTTGCCTAATAGACCATCACCCAGTCTTGAGAAAGAGAGACATTCTTTGAAGTAGATAAACCTTGAGGATATTATGTTAAATAAAATAAGCTAAGCCCCAAAGAATCAAACTTGCTTTATTCCACTTTCAAGCAGTTCCTAGAGACAAAGGAGATGGTGGTTGCCAGGAACTGAAGTCCCCTGCCCCCAACAAGAGGGAACGTATGCCTGGAGCTGGAAACCTAGCCCACTACCCAGAACTAGTGGAGTCCTGGATCTTGGAGGAGAACCTGCAACCACCAGTTCACTAAACCAGCATAATCCCTAACTACTTTCTAAATAGTCATCCCTATATCCACAGATACATAGTCTTTACCCCTCATGAAGGAAACTTCTCTTTACATCAGATGGAGACCACAGAAAATTACAACCAATCAAAATCCAGAGATGTGGAGCCCAATCCCAATGGATGCATGTTCTGTGCATCTCCTGCACCTCAGTTTCAGGGAGCACTCCAGAAGAGAGGATGCTAAGAAAGATGCAGAGGATCAAGGTGTTTCCTTTGAGATCCTGTCTCCTAGAAATGTCAGAAATATTATCCCTGTGAAGTTTCACCATCCTGGCTGCTACAATGAACTGAACAAGGATAATGCCAACTAACATGTCAACTCCATGGATTGAAGAAAGCTCACAAGGCCTCAGTCATAAACAGAGCACTATAGGTGAGAAAGAAGGCTGAGAGTGGGAGAAATAATCTTCTCCAAGAAACGGCACACCAATTGGTTAGCCAATACTGGGTCAGCCCTGAAAACATACACAGAAGTAATATTATGTTGACTGAGCAGCCAATACCATATACATAGAAGTAATAGTATATGGACTTTCCCATATCTATCTATCTGTCTATCTATTTGCATTTATATATTCACACACATATTTGTATCAACAATTACAGAAAAAGAGTGTGATTTTATGGTAGGGTTTGGAGGGAGGAAAGAAAAAAGGGAAATTATGTAGTTTATACCTTAATCTCAAAAACAGTTATTAAAAAATGAGTATTATTGGTGCTTAGAGGGATGTTTCTGTGGCTAAGAGCATGTACTGTTCTTGCAGAAGACCTGAGCTCAGTTTCTAGCACCCACATCAGGTACCTCAGAGCTGCCTGTAATACCAGCTCCAGGCATGTCCAGTGCCTCTGATCTCTAAGTTCCAGGGACACCTGGGCTTGTCTGCACATATCCATGTAGAGAAACTTACATACATATAATTTAATTTAAAAATCTTTAAAAATTATTCCCCAAGCAAATATTTGTTGCCTATATTTTACTACAGTTTTTAAGATTGAAACGTAGTCTAAATAATTCACTATCAAAAGGATTTTTTTTAAAGCAAAAAGATCAAAATAATATTTGTATGGATAATAATAAAAATAATGGCAGATATACTCACTTAAGCTAAAACACAGGAACCAGCTCCTTCAGAGACAGAAAAGACAGCCCTAGAAATGCCATAAGGGACAATTACATATGTAATACATACATTTTACCTATTATATTTGTTTTTATGTTGCCACGGACTAAACCTAGGTCTTTGTGTGCAAATGCCCTGTCACTGAGCTACACCCTGGCCTGATATGTCCATTTTGATGGAGGTTTAAAATGGGTATGTTTGTTCTCTTGGGAAGACAGACCTGACCTACTTTGTTAGTGTTGCTATTCTGTTATGTCACCCCAGCAGCTTGAACCCTGCCTGCTTCCTGTTGTTTCAGGAACAAGTTCTACCCTCTGTGGTTATTCTTCAGACTTCTGCACAGGCCCTCTGACAGGCCTGCAGATTATTGTGCCCAGCCAGTGATCTTTCCAGGCACCTCCCATGAGGTATACTATATTCTCTGCCTCTTCTTCTGTCTAAGAGACTTTTATTCTTGTCTAATGCTGAAGTATATGGTTCTTTCTTTATGTTGAACTCCAGGTGTGTGTGTGTGTGTGTGTGTGTGTAGATTTCTAGCCCAGACATTCATGTCTAGACCAGAGGTTTGGACCCACTCTCAGCCCCACTGCCTAATTAGGCCCAAATAATCACACAGATTCTTTATTATTTTTACGTCGATTGACCTAGGGCCCAGGCGTATAACTTGATAACTCCTTTATCTGAACTCAACCCATTCTTTTCCAGCCGTGCGGCTCGATATCTTTTCTCAGAGCAGCATTTCCACTTCTTTCCTCTGCATTGTCTCCTGTCAGCTCTGGCAGCACTGTGGCATGTGTGTCTACTCTGGGATGTTCCCAAGTTTTCTTAGCCTGGTAGCCCTGATGCACATCCTGCCTGCCTTCAGTCAATCAGCATTTTTTCATGGGGCACAATGAAAGCAGTCTATTTTTTCTCGTTTTTTATTATTAATAAAGTCTCATTTTTTATCTATGTATCCCCTTGCTCAAATGCCCTTCCCCTCCCGCCCCTACAAGTCACTCTTCTCCCTGGCAAGGGCAGGAGGTCCCAAGGTCCCAAGGTGGCTTAGTTCAGCATGCACTCCAGGCAAATCCACTTTCCTCATCCCCACATCAAGACTGGCTCAAGTGTTCCTCAATCATCACTTTTTATTAAACCCATAGGCAGGACAATTATTTACAATGTAACACATAATCCCACTACGTGTGTGTGTGTGTGTGTGTGTGTGTGTGTATACACACGCGTGTGCTTTGATATAGGTTCTCATGTAGCCTGAGTTGGCCTCCACTAACTGTGTAGCCAAGGATGATCTTGAACTTCTTATCTTCCCATCCCTACTGTGCAGGGAATACCATTACAGATGTGCACCACCACACCTGGCAATTCATAACGTGTCTTCTGCCTTAGTTCTGACCACTGTTCACTTTCCTAGGAAGCTTTCCTGCTCTTAGGGGAGGACCCTGTGTCCCCCCATCCCAGCTTTCTGCTCCTCTCCTTGAGTTGTCTTCTGCTCAGCACTTCTCACTGTGTGAAAGCACATGCTTTTTTTTTTTTTTGTTATCTGTCTTTCTGCTGGGACAGAGGCTCCTTAGGTAGGGGCTGGGAGCTGGGGTGGTCACCTCAATTCCAGGCTTTCACTTGGCTTACAGCAGATGCCTAGTGAAGCTTATGGACCACAAGCCAGTGAGCGATCAGATGAACTGAGTCTAAATGCCTATACACAATGCTCTGAACGGTTTTTTGTTTTGTTTTGTTTTGTTTTAGAATCTGGGATGGGGCTGGTTGGTCCTTCTCACCCTGCCATTTTTCTTAAGAATTAACATTTCATCCAGGGGTAGAGAGTATGCAGACCCCAAGAATGCCTGGTGGGTTGTGAGCATTAAGCCCTAAACAGTGCCAGTGACAAAGGACAGCACCAGCTCTGTCATCTTGAGATGCTAACTGAGTTTTTAAATGGACTTCGTTATTTAAAAAGATACATTCCTCATACCAATGGGCAGATTCCATTGTTCCACACACACAGTCTCCAGAATGTTGCTTAGGGTAACTATTTCAAGCCACAGGACTAGCTTTTCTGTTTTCAATTTATTTGCAGGATAGCTTCTCAACTTCTCATCTTTTAGAGAAAGCTTTTAGCAGTCCTGGTGTTTCGATTGTGTGGCCCTCAGATCACACTGTGAGGAGAGCTCCGTGTGCTGTGCAGTGTGGCTGCCTCATTTTATAAATGGTATCTTAAATGCTATGCCCAGGATGATTAGAGACTTGTCAGGACCTGTCATTGTTCCATGTTATACTGGATGGCCATCAAAGTGCTAGGTCTTTGCAACGTCATGTAAAAATGGCTGGATCACAAGTAGGACATATAGACCCACCTGTCTTGCTTTGTTTCCCCCAGGGATGTCCCTTGCCCCACCCAACCCCCGTACCACCCCATTCCGTTCATTTATGGTGCCAGGAACAATGTCGTGGGCACATGTTTGAACTCCCCCTCTGTTCACCTCTCCTTGAAGTCTGTGTTTTTTTCATCTAAACATAAAAGATGATGGGGAAAGGTTCCAGAAAGGGTAGACTGATGGGGGGGGTGCGGTACAGTGCATGGAGCTGGCCTGCCTCAGCCCTATGCACAACTCAGACTTTGGAGTCCCTGAGAAGCTCGGGTATGGAGGAGCAACTGTCCTCCATGAGCCCTGATGCCTAGACTCCTTCTGGGTAGCCAATCATTCAAAGGAGCAAGGTGACTTCCAGGTGAGAATGATAATGCAAATGGTCCAGGGGTCTAGCACTGGAGTGTGCTGTGTGAAATAACATCAGGAGGATATCCTGCCAGCTGTGGGCAGGACGGCAGAAGCATCTCTGGCTGTGCCTACATGACATTTCCTGTTGCTTAGGGCTTCTGAAAGCCTTCCCACATTGTTCAGAATGATTCTCTTTCCCACTTTGCTCAGCTAACATAGAATCTGATGCTTGCAAGCAAAAATCCAGAATCAGATAGGATTACACTAAGGAGTGGAGGCAGGTGAGAGCCCCACCGGAGAATGCAAGCCACTGTACTTTCTAGGCTAGGGCAGATGGACATGACGGCCAGTCACAGTGAGGTAGCTGAGCCTCAGTATTTAGCACCACAAAGGTAGAGTCAAGGCTGTCTCCATGACACCTCACCCAGGGTTCCCTCCATTTTCTTTGCTTTTTAAGACAGAGCCTTGATACAAAACTGAGACTGGCCAAATTCATGACCCCCTTACCTCAGCCTTGTGCCTCCACTCCCCCCATGTGTTGAATGTATGTATGTACTGCTATAACCAGCTCCTCATACTGATTCTGATGGAGAGCTCTAGAGGGTGGAAGTGCTAGGGATTTTACATTTTTGCTCAAAATAATTTTGGAATTTACTTTGTGTCTTTACACTTCCTTTAAGGGATCTTCTTGGGAATTTTACGAATCTGAATTCCTATTCTGGGCCATTTGCAGACATTGAAGAAGTGTGTTTTTGTCCCTTTGGAAAAACCACTGCCTTTTATTCATGGTAACAAAAGTCTCTTGATTTTTTTTTCTGAACCTGGAAGGATATAAATAAAGTATCTAAGGACAAAATAACCACACTGTATAAGAAGTCAGCTGCTCAGTTGGGTCATTTAGAAATTACATGGCACATTCTTGAAGTCTATACCCAGGATCCCAAAGAATCTTCTGTTTATTGTCATTCTTCTCAAACACTGTGATGAAGATGTATTCCCATGGGTCTTACCGGGAGAATAGGAGGCGGGTTCAGTTTACTTCAATTCCCTGGGTCCCTTATGGGGAAAGAGAGCAAGATACATAACCCATCTCCCCTTTAGCTGAGGAGAATATGCACATACAGCCTCACTAGTGTGTCATTTGAGTTGACATATGACATTGCTATTTTTGTAGGCCACATATGGGCTAGTGTGGGTATCAGTATATGCAACAGCCTAATGTTTCTCCTATAGTACCTGAGTTGTAGGAAATCCTGGGCCCTGAGTGTACCATGGCCAAGGGGAGAAGCCAGCCCAATGTTGTCCCATTTCTTTTTATTTTCATTGTTTAAGAAATTCATGTATGTGTGTTATATACTTTAATAAAGCCCAGCCCCCATTCCTTCCCCTCCACCTCCATAGAACCCCACTCTAGTCCTTCCTAAATTTAATGTTGCTAGTTTGCACATGGGGATAGGGGCATCCACTGCATGAGTAGCTTCTCAGGGGCTGGATCCTTAAAGGATGAACTCAGTCCTAAAGTAGGACTATTCCACAAACATCAACTCTGGTCCTGATGGCCTATATATCTCATCTAGTCCTCATATCTAGAAGGACTTATTGCTTGCCCCATTCACTTCCCTAGTTCCTCCATCATTTTCTTATGGTTCAAAGCATAACAACTGTGTTTCTCAGCATGACCCCATCCCCCACCCCCCAGACATATCATTCTACAGAGCTAGTGGCCAGGCAGTTTTTGAAGAACTGAAGTTGCACATGGTATAGCTCTGAGAGCAGAGGAGCACGGCACACCAGAAGTCTTGACCTCCTGAGAGTGACTTCTGGTTGGACAGCAGGGTAAGACTCTGTGGTGTGGGCTCTGAGCCTGGAGACAAGAAGCCAACCTCAGGGGATAGATCAGGGGGAGGGAAATGAATGTCCCAAATGTGCCCAGCACAGAGCACACAGTGTGCCGAGATCTTCCTTTCCTTCTGTAAAGGCTTGTAGCACAGTAGGGCCTGCTGCCTCGTAAATATTTACCAATTTTTATTTGGGGAGTTCAGAATCTTGGCTGTAAAGGTTATCTTGTCATTTATTGCCTTTTGCCTAATTTCTGTGAAACGTGTATATACTTTCCAGATCTTTCAGTCTGAGGGTTGGGTTTTTGTTGTTGTTGTTGTTTTGATTTTGTTGTTGTTGTTCTTGGGGATATCTCAGATTTATAGGTGTTTAAATCTGACAGAGATTAAAGCCAGCTGGATCCCTGGATTCACATTTGCTGCTAGAGCATGTACAGGGTGGGGTGGGGAGCTGAACAATGTGTGTCTCAGACTTGAGTACTGGTTTAGCTGATTCACTTGGCCAGCCCATTTGTCCAGGATTTTAGTTTCCAGCTAGAATTTGATGCTGTTTAGCATGCCAGTGACCAGTATCAGCCTACACTTGCATCTTTTCTTGTAGTTGCCTGAACAGCCGGTGTTGAAATCACTAAAACAAGTGTGTGGGAGGCAACACTGTGTGAGCCAGTAGGAAGGTACGGCCATCTTTTCTGCCCACGATGCTGAATAAATGCCTAAGTCACCAAGAGAAGTGTTGCTTTGTAGTATGCCTCAGCCATGACGACTCTAAATGAGAGAGCTTAGCACCCTTCCTTGTGTCGTTACTTTTATCTATGCAGGATGTATTTAGATATGTTGGAACGTTTTAATAAACACAGGTGACCACTCTAGCTTTTTGTCTGCTGCTGCGATTTCCCAAATGGAATATTTCCTTTGGGTTGCAGCCAAGTGAAAGAAGTCAGCTGCTTCCTGTGATGTAGGGCAAAGGCTAAGAGTGGGAGAACAGAAACTCTTGGCTAAGTAGGGAGCAGTCCAGAGGGTCAGTGTGCAGGATGAAGGCTCTGGTTCACTCCAGTGCAGTGTCTTCTACACACTTGCTATACTTTTGAAGGGTTGTCATTATGGAAAAATAAGTATGTGAGGTAATGAGTCTCTTAATTAGCTCAACTTGGCCTTTCCTCTACTGTGGGCATATTTCAAGCCATGTTGTACAGGATAGCTATATACAATGAAGATACTTTTGCTAATTCTTTCATACAATGTATTTTGGTCATATTCACTACCATTCATCCCCATAACTCCATAGTTACCCCCTGTCTTTTTCCCCTCCCCCAGCTTCCTGTCCTCATTCAGAACATAACCCACTCAGCCCAGTTTGTGCTGCCCACATACTCCTGGATTTTGGGCTATCCACTGGAGTGTGTTTGAACTACCAGGGTCTTCATCATTAAAGAAAATTGACCCTCCCTCTACCAGAAGACACCCACCATTCACAGCTCTTTTGGGGTACAGGTTCCTGAACCCTTTTCACATCATACTGAAGTAATGGCTGCTTAGTCCTGTGCCCATGCTATCGCTGCATGAGTTCAGTGGTTCTGACACATCCATGAACACCCTCTCTATCCAGTCATCTCTGACCTCTGGCTCTTATAATTATTGTATAATCCTTCTGTCTCCTCTTCTGCAATTGCCCCTGAGCCTTGGTGTGCGGTGTGATATAGATGTCCCATTTGTAGCTGAACATTTCATTGACACATTATCTACACTTTGACTAGCTGTGAATTTCTACATTAGCCATCACCCACCACACAAAGACACTTTTTAAATAAAGTCTGAGAATTAAACTAATTTTGCGGAATAGGCTATAAATTTAGAGGGCAGTTTGACACTATGTTCACTTAGCAGAATATTAGTAGGTTCACCCCTAAGGTCTGCAAAGTCCCTAACTATAGTTCTTAGCCAGATTTACAGTACTCTGTGTTTCCTCCTGTGGAGTGGGTCTTTAACCCAACCTGTAAGCAGTTGGCAACCCCATATGTTTGTGCCAGTATTGTACTCGTGAGCATGTCTAGCCAGGCTGATCATTCTTGTAGTTCACAGCATTCACACATGACTAAGACTGTTGAAGACCTTTTTCTTTCAGCACTATGCACAACACTTGCTGGTCCTATAAATGGAGGCCAGCAAGGAAGACACTTCCTACTTAGTACCAACTTCATTTCTTCATGTCCCTTGACCAAGGAGTGATGGGGGATGTCTTTCTTTATGCTGTGAATTATCATTGGATAATAAAGGAACTGTTTTAGCCTATGGCAAGGCATCTTAGAAGCAGGCAGGAAGTCTAAGCATAGATACAGGAGAAAGAAGGTGGAGTCAAAAAGAGACTAGCTGCCACCCAAGAGAACAAGATCTAATGGAAAACAGGTAAATCCACAAGCTAAGTGACAAAATATAGATTAATAGAAATGGGTTAAGAAGTGAGAGACATAGGCCAAACAACATGTAATTAACATAAGACTTCGTGTGATTATTTGGGACCAAGCAAATGTGGGCAGTTTATTTGGGACTGCTGGTTTGGATCTTGGGGCTAGACAGGGACAGAAACTCTTACTACAAAGGAGTGTGGAGTCTTCAGCCTTCAGCCATAGGGTTTTATCATCTTCTGGCAGGCAATCAAGAGCAATGGCAATAGCTATTGTTTGGGGGTGAGGGTCTCTGGAACATATCTTTCCAACAAATTAAGGGCAGGTATAGAATAAATATATATATAGTTTTCATTTGCCAAGTAAAACTAAAGCAAGAAAAAATAAAAAGAGAGAATCTCAGGGCTGAAGAGATGGCTCAGTGGTTAAGAGCACTGACTGTTCTTCTGTTCAATTCCCAGCACCCACATGCCAGCTCACAACTGTCTGTAATTCCAGTTTGAGGGGACCCAACACCTATGACAAAACACCAATGCACATAAAATAAAAATAAATGAAACTTGAGAGAGAGAAAGAGAGAGAGAGAGAGAGAGAGAGAGAGAGAGAGAGAGAGAGAGAGAGAGAGAGTGTGTCAGTCCCAGGGAACGTTTTGTCACACATCCTACCTCATGTTTCATTTTCCCCAAGTCTAACCTGTATTTACCTTTCAGATTCCAAGCCCCAGATAAAGGCTGCTTGTCCTCCTACTATTAAATTCAGAGAAACTTCTTTACCTGTGATGACAGAAATAAAAACTGTGGAATGTGGATGGCAGCATGGATTGTGGGATAGAGACCACCAGCTGTCAGATGGAAGAATAGGCTTTATTAGTTTTCTGGAGTGTTCTGAGATCTGTAATTTTCTACTAGACACACAGACAGGATTTCTAACCGGGATCTTTATGGTTGATGGGGACTTTCTGATGTGAGATATGGATCCACAGCCAACCTATCACCGGGGTCACCACAAAGTGTCCCCTAGCACAAGGTAGGAAGAAGTGTGTAGGAGTGAGGTGGGTGTGTCCCATATATTGTTGACAAAGAAGGATTTTAATTTAATGGATAATAGATTATGTATTAAGATTTGAGAATCTGTCCATCTGTTAACCCCATGAGAAATCATTTCCTACTTCACTATCATGTGCTCAAGGTGGAAGGCAACCATCACTCCATACCAGCAAACTTTTCCATCATCAAAAGCCTCCCTCTTGGAATTTGTTGGCAAATTTGGAATGTCTGTGAAGGAGTCTTTGTGAAACAGATGAGAGGCATTCAACGTATGCTTATAAATTGAGTCATTGGTAGATAAAATTTCAGGTTTTCCTTTCTGTGTCCATAAGGAGAAACCTTGTCATAGGAAAAATTTCAGAAGAAGGAGGGAGGAAGGGCCATTGGTCATGAAAACTGTCAGAAAGTAGGGCATGGCTCCTTCTAGGTAGAGAGTACACAGGACTGTCTATATCTCTGCATATGACAGGAAATTCCAAGAGGCCCTGTGATTTCATACTTGATCAGAACATGCATCCTTTTGTTACAGAGCTATAGGCTTATTACTTGGTTTCTGTGGGGTGATTGACTATTGTAGTGGGATTATATTACATTGCTCCTGTTTCCTGTCATTTTAAATAATTATCCCACCTATGGGTTTAATAAAAGCTGACTGGCCAAAAGGCAGACAGGAAGTGTGGGTGGAGCTACCAGGCTAAGAAAACTCTGAGTACAGAAGAACAGAGACAGATGCCAGACAGATACCAGGCAGAGACACCAGACAGATGCAATGATGACACGACCATGAGACAGCAGTAGACACAGAGGAAAGAAGCTGAAATGCTGCTCTGAGGAAAGGTACTGAGCTGCATGGCTGAACAAGATGAGTTGAATTCAGATGAAGAAGTTAGCAAATTATATACCTGGGCCCTAGGTCAATCAGCCTAAAAATAATATAAGCCCACAGGCTATAGAGCTATCGAGGGTCTCAAAATTCAGGAATGCCTGAAGGTCCTGCATGAATGGTGTCTCTTCACATCACTTATTATGAGAAGCCCTTTGGGTTCTAATGAGGACTGAACTGTCCGGCCGCCATGTGACAAATATGCTAAAAATTGAAAGAAAAGACACTTTAGTCTTGGCTTTACCCTTCTTTTAGTCACCAAGTTAGGAAAAGTGGCTATATTTCTCTGAGCTTCAGTGTTCCTTGGATGCAGAGTGAGCATAAAATTGCTGTGTTTTTAGAGTTTTTCTAAGCCCAAGTGTATATAAATTCTATGTAAACTGGCTGGGGAATCTTCATGGTCTCATTTGAATTTTGCCACCTCTGGATGTCATTTTCTATAGGGAAGAGTTGGGGCATGTATTATTCATGTCTTTTTATTTTTATGTTTTGATGTTGTACGTATTTTTTACTTCTTTGGAGGGCATGTTTCTTCCAGGACTACCTAATTCTTAGAGTTGGCAATGAATGGCCTGTGAGTACATTGTTCAAATGTATCCCAGCCAGTCCAGATTCCATTTCCTTACCTGTTTTCTTTATTAGGTTCTCACATTCAGTCACCCCAGGTGCAAGTGTCAGAAAACCAAGACACCCTTTAGGTTCTGGAATCTAAAAACTATTTCCAAGTAGCTCACTCTAAACCATTTACCCTCCCACCTTTTCTTTCCCATGGAAACCACAGTAAAGGTTCATGCCCATTTCCTCTAGTTCACCACGCCTGTAGATCACTCTGCCTTTTCCTGGTAGACTGTCATGAGCTGTGCCTTCAGCTGCTGGAGAACTTTCACTGCTGTGTTTCTGTGCCTTGCACAGGATGACTTTCAAATGCTCAGTATGTTGATGCACACAACCAAGGAGAGCCTGAAGGAAAGGCTTTGAGAACACAGATGTGACAGGGAGATGAACATCAATGTCTGTCTGTGTTCAGCACCATCACATGTAAGCTCTAACAAGGAAACAGTGTACTGAACAAAATTATTGGCAATTCATCACTGTTCATGAACATGAAGAAACCTTCATGCTTCTATGAAGAGACTTAGCCAGATGTTATAAGCCTCACATCAGAGGTGTTGCCTCATGGCAGAGCCAGTGGGAAGCTGACAATATGCCCTCAGCTGTGTGACCTTTATGATTAGTGACTTTAAGTGAAGGAGAAGTAAAGCTAGAGGGCTTATTTAAACTTTTTTTTCCGATACCAATCCCTCATGGTTTCGTTTATTATTTGTGTACCCTTTCACATCCCACTAATAGTAGCTTGGCTCAGCCCTGAGGATCTCCTAATGTGTAAACATACTGGCCTCATGCAGCTATTGATAAAGTATAGGACAGAAGTAGGGAAACACAGGTTAATGGCTCAGTTTGCCTCTTCCCCTTGTGGTGATCCCTACCTTTAGCTCAGTTTGGGTCTCCTCAAGTAAAAAATGAATCTTTGTAGGTTCCCTCAGTAAAGTTTGGGACCTCATTGGCTCAGAGATGGTGGCTAAGCTGTGGAAGAAGATGAGGCTAATGAGGTTACTCAACAGTGATTCTGTTTGGCAGAACCCTGGAGAACAATGCTATTTCTAGAGCTAGGGCAGAGAATTAGAAGAGGTGGAGGAATAGTCTAAGAAGTGGGAAAAGAAAAAGAAAAAAGACAGAGGAAGGTGTAGCCATCAGTGCTCGTACAGCAGGGCATCAGTCTACAGGCCTGGAGTATAGTCAGTGGGTTTCCTGGGGTTCTGTTATTTTCTTTGGCACCTCTGTGACCAAAATAAACCACCTTAAGGAGGGTTTGCTTGATTTATGGCCTCAGAAGTTTCAGCTCTTAGTTTCTTGGGCCCATGTGTTGTGCAGACCCTCATGGCTCTCTCTCTCTCTCTCTCTCTCTCTCTCTCTCTCTCCTCTCTCTCTCTCTCTCTCTCTCTCTCTCTCTCTCTCTCTCTCTGTGTGTGTGTGTGTGTGTGTGTGTGTGTGTGTGTGAGAGAGAGAGAGAGAGAGAGAGAGAGAGAGAGAGAACAGCTGTTCATATCAGGTGACAGGAAGGGGTGAAGTATATTATACCCTAAGGGGTTACTCCCAGTGACACACCTTTTCCAGTCATGACCTACCTACCAAAGCTTCTAGAAATTTTCCACTTAGGTCTATTATCTGGGAATCAAGCCTTCAAAACAAGAGTCTGGTGGTGGTGATAAGGTCAGTAGTAGCAAGGATAAGATGATTGGAACACTGGAGGGTAGATACTGGATTTTATGAGGGGGTGTTGAGAAGTGGGGAGGTGTGTGGAGATGGATGATAGTCGGGGTGGAGCAAGGATGAAGGTTTCATGGTGGTGACAGTGGTATATGTGGTTAGCAAAGAAAACACCACACAAGAACACAAATGGAGAACCAGGATCCAGAATGCACAGGGAGAGCCTTTGGAAGGAGCTCTGTCCTTTTCCTCCTTGACTCTTAATTTGGAATGCTGTAATTGAAGGCAGGTTGATTGTGGTGAGGCCTCCAGGGGAAACAGGATGAAGGCAGTCCTTTTAAGGGCCATGAGCTCCTCATAGATTCTAGTGTAGAAGAAGTCTGATCAGTGACTGATATGGGAAATAGATGGTTGAATATTCTTGAAGGATATCATGCCTGGCACAGAGGAGGATGAAGGACGTAGAAGAAACATAATTTCTAAAGTAAACAATGATTAAAATAAGTGTCTGTGGCCTCTACTTGAGTCCTGATCTTTGTTGTTTATGTTTTGTTTTTACTATGTTTCCACTTTCAAGTAACTGACCCTGAAGAGAAGTTATGGAATATAACTTGGGGTCTTGACAGTGACAGATTATGGAATCTTCCCTTCAATTTGAAACATATTTTAGAAAGAGAAAAATATCAACAATAAGCTTGTTTTCATTTGATTCTTATATGTGGGATACTCTTGCTCTCAGCTTCTCACTCCTGGGGACCTGAGTTGTGTGTACACACAAGTGATCACCTCTGCCACGTTCTCTTAGTTCAATGTTTATCTGTCTTAGTGAGACAGTCTTGTGTGTACACAAATGCACACCTGTGTACACCTTCTCAATCCATTGTGTATGTGCCTTATTGAGAGCCATGTATGCACTCAAGTGCCACACCTTCTTAGTCCAGAGTATATATGGCTCTGTGTGTGTGTATGTATGCGTATGTGTAAATGCACACCTGTGCAACCTTCTTAGTCCAGCGTGTATGTTCCTTAGTGAGACAGCCTTGTGTGCACACAAACAAACAATGCCTTGCATGCCTTCTGAGTCCAATATGTATGTGGACATCTGCCTCTGGCAGCTTTGGTTGGCTAGTGTGTTTACAGCAAGTAGACTGTGTAAAAGAGGTCTTTACTTTCCAGGTTAGATGATGTATGAGATGACACTGACTACCTGTTTCATGTTATATTGTTTTATTCCTGGACTGGCCACAGTGACTAGGGGCTAAAAAAATAGGAGTAGATATTTTAGGTAGAATCACATAAAATGGAAGAAAATTCATAAGAAAGGAGTTTTAGGTAGATAAAATGACATAATTTGCTTCATATGGTATTACCCACTTATTTTTAAAGGCTACGTATTATTCTGTTTTATGAACATTCTCTGTATAGTCATTTTTCTGTCTGAGGAGTTTAGCTAGTTTCTTTTTTTACTTTTGGAATACAAAAGTGATTTTCCAGTGCAAGATCTATAAATCACTGAGTTTCCAAAGGACTTTAGCATATAGGACATCACAGTGCAGTACATCCCTAACTATCCAGAGATTCAGTCCTTCACCATGAGACCCTGATTCACCATCATAAGGATTTGCTGAGGAAGTATTGCTTGGCTCAGTGGATGGGTTCTGTTTGGGCATCTTATTTTTGGGTTCCTTTCCCATTTGAAACTGGCTCTCTATCTCTCATATAGGCATGAAGCCATCAAACCAGATGGTCTTGACTATAGGCATGCCAAGTGACTCTCACTCTGGGTGTCAGAGGCTGGCTCTCTACTGGGAGTTGTCGGCCAGGAGGCTGAGCATCACCTCGTTACTTCACAAGGACACATGGCCGTGCCTTCAAATCATTCTTTATATTTTATTTATTTTTGGATCTGCCCTTAAGATGGAGACTGTTGCTTCTTGTTAGAAAGGTGTTAAGGGATCTTTCAGACCTTGATGGGAGTTTCGTGGAGACAGATACTGTACATTGTCACAGGAGTAAGGGGGACACCTGTCTGGCTAGGCCTGACTTCGTCACTTTTCTTAGTGTAGAGCCTTTTACTCGGAGCCCTTGTCTCTGAGGCTTGGGATCATGGACTCTACAGTCTTTAACAGAGTACCACCTGACATGGGGGACTCTCTAGGTGTCTGCTGAATGGATAACACAAAAGCCTAGTCTACACTGGGCTGATGTGTACCAAGCCTATGGTTATGACAGGCACTGGCTTACGGTTGAAATGAACTGTTTTACCCAAATGGCCCAGTTGGTCAAGATCTCACCAGCAGACCTGGGAAGTCTGAAAGAATAGAGGCTTGTGTGAATGAAAGGGACTTTAGAAGAGGCCACTGGGCAGAGTGCCCATTTGGGGTCCCTGGAGGCTGAGCAAGCTTCCTGGGGAAGATTGTTGAGAGTAAGCACAGAGCCTTATGTGTTGGATATGAGATTATTTTTGAGAGAGGGGAGCCTGTCTGGGCTTGTCTTAAAGCTGGGGCTTGTAAGGGGATTCTGGGGAGGAAGGGAATAGTTTGAAGACATCGCTGTGGAAGAAGGGGACCATCTCGAGCCTGGGGAGGGCTTGATTTTGAGTCCCTGCAGCAGACTCTCATTTTCTGTTACCAGGTGACTGAAGTGTTCACAGTTGCCTTTCAGTTCCACAGAAATGTTCCACCCGTCCCCCCCCCCATGCATTATATCATGTACATGGAATTTTAATTTTCCTTTTTGCATTCAAGCTTAAATAATTAATTCTTGTGCTTCAGTATATATAGAACACACCTTCCCCTTGCCACAGCATATTAAGTCTACCCATTGGAAACATTTGGATTTAATGAATATAGAATTGATTAGCTCATTCTTGAAGTAAATCAGATAAACTTATTTATTCTGGAGGTGCAAAAGTCTCTTTCATAATTATTGAAGAATGTACATGTTAGGAAAGGGAGGGCCTGATTTCTTTGTTGCCTTTCTGGAGTTAGAGTGATGATTTTGTTTTCTAGCCCATGGTTCTGTGAATTCTAACACATGGAAACAAATGTCACCACTGTCGAGATGGACACCATTAACTCTGAAGGTGCCTGGTATTATGTTGCCCCTCTCTAAGCCCTCTTGTTTGTCTCTACACTTTTGTTTTGGAAACTTTCATACCCCTGGAGCCATCACTTCAGCATGATTACCTGACGGAGGCACCGTGTGTGATCCATCCACCTATGGAAGGTGTCTTGAGATGGCTTCTTTGTTGCTGGCTTCTTACGCTTAGCAAAAATACTTACTTCAGACTGTGGCTGAATGCAGTCCTTTGTGATATACTGTGTTTGTTTACCTGTTACTGTGTGGACAAACATTTGGTTTTCTCCCTCTGGCTATTGTCACTAATGCCAATGCTAACATTTCTGTATGAGCCTCTGAGGTTGAATACGCTCTTGGGTCTTAGGTGTGTAGCTAGAAGTTGAATTTTTGGGTCATCTGTAACTGATATTGAATGTTCCAGGTCTTTCAAATGATTTTCCAAAGTGCCTACATCAGGAAGCTTCTGGTTTTGCTACACTCGCACCAACACATATTTTTTATTTCTCTTCTCACCACCCTTTTATTTTTGTAATAATGAGTATGGAGTCCAGGAGCGTGTAAATGGTAGGCAAGTACTCTACCATTCAACTGCATCCTGAAGCTCTCTCTCTCTCTCTCTCTCTCTGTGTCTGTCTGTCTGTCTTCTGACAGAGTCTTGTTGGGTTGCATAGGCTGACCTTTAAGGCATTATGTAGGTAGGCCTTGAACCTGCTATCCTCTTACCTACTAGTAGATGGGATTGCAGGTCTGTGCCACTCTCTGCTTTTGAATTGCTTTTCCTTCATGAATGAAGACATCAAACTCATTGTCCTTTGAACATCATGTTTGGAGAAATGTTTATTTAAATCTTTTGCTAGAGCTTTTAGTTATATTGTTTTGATCATAACTGGGCTACAAAATATCTTTATATATTTTGGGTGCTAGATCCATATGAGTGAGATACATAATTAAACATTCTTTTTTTCTCCTGGCCTGAGGATTATTGTTTTTTTTTTCATTTTCTTAGTAGTGTCCATCAAAAGGGATAGCTTCTAATTTTCATGTGTCCTATTTTCTTATGTTTCCTTTTGTTTTGCTGCTTCTGCGTGGCATAGCTGGGAAACCATGAAGGCCCCATCCAAGAGCAACGGAATTTAGTTCATTGTTCCCCCCCCCAAGGATTTCACAGTTCTGGCTTTTATATGTGAGTCTTGGAAGCATTGTGAATTAACTTTTGTGGTGAGTGAGGGCTCAGTCTTATCCTTTTAGCTTTCCAGTTATCCTGTCTGACTTGTTGAACAGTCCAGTTCTCCTGTAGTGTGTTGTTTTAACATTCCTTGAAAACTATGGCTAAAGTATGGGCTTATTCCTGTATTTCTGTTATGAGTTTTGGAACCAGAAAGCCTGAGTCTTCCAGCTCTGTTCTACTTTCTCCATGTTGTATTGGCTCCTTTGGATCTGGCATTTTCATCTGAGCTACAGAATACTCTTGTCTATTTTTATACAAATCTAGATTTCCATAGGGACTCGATTTGATTTGATCACTTTGGAGACATTGGCATCTAAACAATGTTAAGTCTTCTAGCCCCAAAATATGAAATTTTTTTCATTCATCCAGGCCCTTTTCTTCTTCTTCTCCTCCTCCTCCTCCTTCTTCAGAGATACCTTTTCATTTTCAATATACAAGGCTTGTGTTACTTTTGCTATTTTTTCCTAAGTACTTTTCATGATGTCATCAATGGAGTAATTCATCTTATTTTTGGTTGTTCCTTGCATATGTACAGAAAGATAATTGGTTTTGTGTTTTGACTTGGTTTTGGAAACCTTGCTGGACTCATGCATGGCTTTTGCTGGTACTTTTGCAGATTGCTTAGGATTTCCTATGGAGACAATCAAGTCATCTACAAATATAATTTTACTACTCCACCAGGCTGTTGGAACTCTGCCATAGCCTTTGCTTGCTGAATAGAGCCTTCACATCAGTCAGAGGAAAGAGTCCAGGGCCTTCCAAGGCCTCTCCTGGGTTTGCCATCATCAGAAGCACGGCCCTTTGTGTGGCCTTTAAATATTCAGGACTATACTGAACTTTTCTAAGGTTTTGTAATGGTACATCTTCTGTCCTGAAAGATTCTTTTCTTTTAGTCTCTGCAGCTTTGGCGGCCAACAGTTACCTTTCACTGTGTTGGAGAAACCCTCCAGGAAGAGCCTTGTCGCACTGAGTGTACTCTACTTTCCTAGGAGTTCTGCAAGAGGGACAGTGAGTGGGCCAAGTCGGGACAGTCCTCGTGGAATCCGTGCGTGCTGTGTCCTACGAGGCACTGGTGTGCACTGGGCACTGGTCTTCAGGGTGGTGCAGAGATCTTGAGGTGGGATGGAAATAGGACAAAGCTCATTCCCTGTGGGGGTCAGCGTTCCTACTGAGATTCTTCTACTCAAAGAACCACATACCAATTGCTGCATTGTGCTTTAAAATGTCTTGGGTTCTAAAGAATTTGATTGAACAATTTTCTGACAATTTTCTCATTGCTTCTATGGAATAGAGTTTTTCTTGATTTTTACTAACATTATTCTTTTTACTTATTTGAGAGTTTCTTTATATATTTCAGCTACAAATTGTGTATTAGTTCCATGCTTTGTAAATATTTCCTTCTTGGAACTGGCTTGTCTTTTTATTTTCACAATATTATGTTTTGAAGACAAGATAGTTTATGTTTTGACATGATGAAAACTTTGCTTAATCTAGAGTTGTAAAGATCTGTTCTTTCTATAATTTCATTTTATTGTGTGCATGAGTATATATAAATGTGGGCAACTGTGTGCCACAGTAGGCATGTAGAAGTCAGAGGCCAACTTGTGGAAGTGCATTCTATTCTTCAGTGTGGGTCCTGGGGATCGAACTCAGGTTGCCCATGCTTGGCAGCAGACCCCTTCACCTGCTGAGCCATCTCACTGACTCTCTCAGGCTGTCAGGCCCAGCGGCAGTCACCTTCATCCACTGAGTCATCTCACAGACTCCCTTCTACAATCTTCATAGTTTAAAATTTTACATTTTATATAATTGGAAATTAACTCTTTTGAGAAAGAGTTGCTTTATTTTGAATTATGTGTATGAGTATGTGTCTGCGTGTGGGAGTGTGTGCGCATGTAAGTGCAGGTGCCTTTGGTGGAGGGCAAAGACATCAGAGCCTCTGGAGCTGAAGGTATAGGCAGCTGTAAGCTGCCCAGATGGATGCTGGGAACCTAACTTGAATCTCAGTAAGAATTGTATGTGCTCTTAATACTGAATCATGAATTTATCTCTTGTATATGAATATGAAATTTGTTTTTATCTTAGCCTCATTTTCCTAGCACCCTTTGTTGAAATGTTTATCTTTACTCCAAAGACTTGATTTTGCATATTCATCAAATTGTTTGTCCAGATATGCCTATTTCTGCAACAGATTACTATGATCTGTTGGTCTATTTGTCTTACCTTGAGGCTAACACTATACTGTCTGTTCCAGGCTACAGTCCATCACAGCGTGAAGGCATGGTGGTAGGAGCTGGAAGCAGCTGGCCTCATTTCGCCTGCCATTAGGGAGCAGATAGTAGAGAACTCTGGTGTTGAATTGCTTTCCCTTACATTCAGAACAGAATCTCTCAGTTCATGGAATGGTGCTTCCCATCATTTCTTTCTACCTTAATTAATCTAATTAAGATCATCTCTCACAGGCATGCCCAGATCGTAACTTAATTTAGATAATCCCTCCAAGACTTGCCAAGAGCTTTCTTTGCCTTCTTGATAATTCTAGATCTTGTCAAGGTGATAATGTTAACCATCTCTTGGAAGACAGTAAGGGGAGGGAGGGTGACAGGAATGGAAGAGAGAGATCCTTGTGAGATACATCTTTCTACGGAGAACAGGAACGTCAGTTTCCTCACACCAAGGCAGCCAGTGACTTTAGGAGAACAGAATCTAACCCTCACATTTCACAAAGGCACTATTTCATTTTTTATGGTGTTCAGATTTTTCTTCCAACAAGATTTCCAGTGATGCTTCCTCAGATAGCTCGGATACACAGAATTGATGGAGAATGGCTCCTCACCACACTGAGACTTCAGCATCAAACCTTGGAGTATTCTGAACAGCCTCTTGAAAGGCTGAGCTAGCATTCCAGTGTAGTTCTTCACATTGTCCTTTGTGCATGTAAATTTTAAAGTTAGTTGGTTGTGTTTTCAATGGACATTGCTGGGATTTGATTGGAATTGCTTGGGTCTATCAATCAGGACATTTCCACAGGGCTCTGGTGACGAGTGAGCTGGACTGTCTCTGGGTTGTCCTCTGAATGAAGGGTGTTTTGTGTCATTTTCAGCCTTGACCAACAGATCAAAATAGTTCCCCCAGGGCTTGATAACCAGTGATGTTTTCAGACATCATAGATATTGCTTCAGTGGGGAGAATCACTCATGGTTGAAAGTCATTTCTGTTGATCAATTTGGGGAGAATTGATGACATAAAAAATCCCGTGTTTTCAGCTCTAAAGACATTATATGTTTTCCTTTATTTCAATCTGTAGCTTTGCTCAGCCATGTCTAGAAGCTTTTGGCCAAATCTCTTTGGTTGTTAGTGCACAGGGATTAAAAATGGTGTTAACTCCTGCAGACTGTCCCTGGATTTGCAACATGGCCAAACCCAGATGTTATTGTAAAACTTCATAAAATACTGTCTCAGTATTTTTTTAAATCTCCAGTTCTGCTTTAGGTTTAAATTGTTTATGGATTACTCTCTCATTTTTCTAACTTTTAAAATAGGCATTGTATTAAGGTTCCTGTAGAATTGATGAGTGTAGTTTTGAATGTGTATTTGTGTGTATACTTGTGAGTGTGCATGTGTCATTCACCTTGTGTTTAGGGCCTGGAGCTCAACAAGCAGAGTGAGTTGATTGGTCAGTGAGCTCTAGGGACTTGCCCATCTCTGGCTCCCTGTGCTAATGTTACAAGTGTGAACCACCACTCCTGGTTTTTTAAAAATGTGGGTCTGGAGTTTTTGAATTCAGTTCCTTACATGTCTTAGTTTGTATTTTTGTTGTTATGATAAAATACCCCAGTTTTAAAAAGGTGACTTTAAGGGAAGTTATTATTTTGATGGCAGTTTCAGGTCCATCATTGCAGAGAAGTTAAGGGCAGACCTTCAACTCTCTAGTCACATTGCAGGGTCATGAACAGAAAGGGAATAAATGCTTGTAACTATTTCCTCAACTGCTTTCTCTGTTCTGCACGGTGCGGTCACTTTCAGGCTTTGTTGCTCCATATTAGTTGAGGCAGTTAAGATGTCCCCTGCAGACATGTTCACAGGCCAATGCAATCTAAATAGTTTCTCAGAGAGTCTTCCCAGGTGGCTCTGGGCTGTGGTAAGTTAAGAAACTATCAAACATGTCTGTGAGGCAAATGCTTTACAGACAGGTATCTTTCTTCCAATCTTGATGAAAAAGTTTTGTACAGGGCCAGCTTGCCAGTCTTGAAATGCCCTTGTCTTGATGACAATTATTCATCATGCATAATATAAATAATTCTGGAAGGATCCAGGTGGATGGTGCATTCATAGCTCATGCATCACAGGCTGACTGGATCTTTGATGGCTAATTTGCCATGCATTTAGCCCAGCAAATGTCAGCTGAGACTTCATAAACTCTATATATTTCTGCTGTCTTTTGTGTATGTTGGGAGAGAGCAAATTTTATTCTTAATGTTCCAGATAAAGCCAGAATTGTCATTCAGTGTGTAGGTTGTCGACTTAGACATTTAAAAAGCTATTCATTTAAGGGTGAGCTTGACTTCCTTGACTGGGCTCAAAGGGGCTCACTGCCGGTCGTGGAGGGCTTGAGAGAGATTAGGGGCACTGTGCATTTTTTGAGTTAAGTGCTCAAGTGGTGGGGCTTCTGAGTATGTGGGCTTGTTCCCTGACTCATTAAGGTGACTTGGTTGTGTTGCAGCATAGAGCATTTTGGCTCTTCTCTGTAACAGGGCTCCTTTCGTCTTGCAGCAGCATGCACATGGTTTTGGAAAGCAACAGCTTCCTCAGAGTCCCTGTTACCCATGCACTATCTTTGCCCCCTCCTCCCCAGGTGCCTGCCCCTATGAGATTCTCTTTGATGTCTTCTCTTTTCATGGAACCATTCTGTGAGGATTCCAGAAGCGTGTGCCCCTGTCACGAGTTTGCACATCCTTCCTTGTGGATTTTTTTTCTGCAACAGTATTTTTAGTTTCTGTGGCATGCCTTCTTATCTTGTCTAGCCCAGTACATGTGGCTCTCATTCTGTTCTTTCTGAGCATAAGCTCCCGTATGTTTAGGCCCTCGATTCCAGACATCTGTGCCTACCCACCATCCACCAGGACAGCAGACTAGAAAGACCTTCTGATTGATTAACTTAGGAGGTGTTATCTCCTTAGTGGCCACATGGCTCCCCCTCCCTTCCATGTCTACAGGTCTCATTCTGATTGGTACAGCATCTCCTACCTCAGCCCAGGGTCCACCCCTTACCCTACCCTGCCCTGGAATTCTTCCCACTGTGTCATTTCTGAGAGTTCAACCATGCTCCAACAGGAGAATTCCAGAAATAATTCATTAGCTTCAAATTGCTTTTAAGGAATATATTGTTAGAACTGTTATATCACTGCTGTTACTGTCTTTTTGTACCTAGCTTATCAGTTAAACTCTTACTAAATATAGAGAAGGCATCTCCTGTACGAGGTGAAACCATCTGTGGTTTCAGGTATTCAGACGTTCCTGGAGCTCAACCCTGCTGCTGATTTCTACTCTTTCTCATCATGGGACTTGACTTAGAATAACTGTTGTAAAGAGTGATCAGTTCCCATCCTGAAGCATTTGAGGAATTCAGGAAGGTGCAAAGAATGCAGGGAAGTACCAGGTGCAGCTTATGCAAGAGTATTTTCTGATATTGACATGGATGCAAATAAAGAATATGTGCCTAAGAGGTAGGAGTGTATCTGTATGTGTGTGTGTGAATATGTATGTATATGCATGTATATGTGTGTGCATATGTGTGTATATGTACGTATATGTGTGGGTATGTGTATATATGTCTGTGTGTATATGTGTATGTGTGTATGTATTTTTGTATGTGTGTATTTGTATTTGTGTGTGGCGTGTTACTTTAAGGATAGTTACTAAATTAGAAATTTTTTTATTTTAAAAAAAGAATATAAAGATGTTTAATACTTTACTAGAAAAGGTTGTACAATTTTTGAGTGGTTGGAGTAATTTATTTTTAAGCTTTGAAGTCCATGTTTAAACATATTATTCTCTGCAGCTCTCTGATCTTTCTTTGTAAGGTAAAGCAGTAAAAATGCTTTCCTTGAAATATCAGAATGATTTGCGTCTTACCTCACAAGTAACTTTTTTTTGTGAGGTCTGCCTTGATGGCTCCATTTATTCCTGATCATGCCCTAAGGTTACTGGTCCCACTATGGCTTCTGTCATACTGAAGAATCTATGTGTCTGTTGTGGGTGCTGTTCTTGTCCATCCCTTTTGCACTCCAGTGTATAAAGGTGGGCATTTTTTCCCTTTTCCTCCATGTTCTCTCCTGGGCCTAGTACAGTGTCTGGCACACAGCAGGCACCTAGTAATGGATGATGAAGATGATGACATCCTAAACAAAGTCTAAACGCCCCATGACACTGAATTCCACACATCTAATGAGGAACACATCCATGTTATGATACAGGTTTATAGATTAGAAGTCAGCCTGGCCATGAAATGGAACTGACAATTTATCATTGCCATTTTCTCTCTTCATAGAGTGTTAGTACATTGATAAATAGCTTGGTTGACAGAAACACAGACTCTGAAGTAGAGGCTATTGGACTTAATAGCATGGCTTCTTGGGCTTTTGATTATGCCTACCTCTTCCCAGTGATAAGGTCTACCTGGGTCACGGTACTACCTCTTCACGTGAGAGCTGAGGAGTGGAGAAGGAGGAAGGGAAGGAGGAGGAGGAAGCAACTTCTGCTGTCTTTTGAATGACCTCCTCATTAATCATGCTGCTTCAAATAAACTTTGTATTAGAGTCCCCAGTCACCCACTCATCCTTTCAAATTAAAACCAAGTTCCTAGGCAAGAGGTCTTCTAGCACATAAAATTCTTGGCAGGCAGATCCACTTCATGATTGGTCAGTCATATACAGTCCCCTGCCACAGACCAGAGAGCTGCTCCAGTCTGAGTGTAGGTTTCTACAGATGCTCTCAGGAATGAAACAAGGGCCTGTTGGAGATGCCAACAAGGCCTCCAGAGCCAAACCAGGGAGCATTTGTGTAACTGTTAGCAACCAGTGTTTTATTTGCCACCAGAGAAATGTGTTCTGGCTCCTCTGCCTCCCTGATCTTTCCTGCTATGATTAGTTTTATCCTCTGTGTGTGTTGGCAAAGACAGGATAAGTTTGCTCTAGTTGGAATGACAAACCGTGTGGTCTCCCAGCCCCTCCCTGAGCCCTGGTGCCTGGGCATACAGACTCAGGCCTCTGTAAACTAAGCCCTCCCTTTCCAAGGCCTGGGGACCGTCCCCACACGTGTCCCATCCCACTGTCCTTGCAGTGACTCAGGCTCCCGTGGACTCTGCTGTACAGTGTGTGCTTTGGAATTGCCCATCATAGTGATGTGATTCTTTCCTCTTGAACTTAAACTTAAACCATAGATGACAAAGATGAAGGGCAAGAAAGCCCCTTATTCACTGTTGGTGGCAATGCCAACTAGTGCAGTCACCATGGAAATTGGTGTGGAGGGTCCTCCAAAAGCTAGAAATAGAATTGCCATCTGGACTCCCTGCTTCTTTTGTCAATGTGACACAAACCTGCACATATCTGAGGCGAGAGAATTTTTTAAGTTAAATTACTTTTATACAGTCTATTTTGATGTTTTTTCCTCCTCCGGCTCCTCCTAGACCTTTCCTATTCTTCCAACTTTATGTTCTCATTTTTCTCTCAAAAACAAACAAACAAAACAAGAAGCGCACACACAAAAATCAAGTGAACAAACAAAAAAACAAACCCAAAACCAAAAAATGAGAATGAGACCAGTAAGACTGGAAAGAATCCAAAACAAAACAAAAAGTCTACGGAGTTCCTTTCGTGTTATCCATCCATCCTGGGCATGGGGCCTACAGGGGGTTGATGTATCCAGTAACAATCCATTAGAAAAGAACTGATCTTTCCTTTCTGTCAGCTGGCATTAATTGCAGCAAATAACTTCTTGGTTAGGGTCTGTGTCTGCTTCCTCTTCTTGGTACTGGGACCCCATCTGATCTGAACCTGAGCTGGTCTCGTGCATGCTGCCACAGTCTCCATGCATTCACATGCACATCAGTCCTGCTGTGGCTGGAAGATAATGTCTCTATGAGTCATCCATCAGCCCTGGCTTTTTTTTCCATATGGATCCCTGAGCCTTGAAGGGGTGGTGGTGGTGACGAAGACATCCCATGTAGGCCTGAGTGCTCCAACATGGAAGAGAGAATCTTCATTAAGAAAATAATTCTATACAATTGACCTGCAATCAAGTCTGGGCAGGTATTGTCATAATGATGATGTGGAAAGGCCAAGCAAGGGGCCTTTGGGGAATGGATGAGAAGGGAAGGGAAGAGCCATAGAATTTGATGTTGTCATCTAATCATTGCTGAAAAGATCACATAGTTGGACCACAAAACATGGAGAAATGAAGCTAGTACTGTTTTGGAACCTGCTCCCTACTAACTAGCTTTCATAATGTTCAAAGGCACTATACAGGCTGCTGGAGGGGAGAAGTCTGCAGCAGTCCGCCCAGCCATGAGTGTTATGAGCTACTGGAATTACCAGCCTGGCAAGATATGCACATTGGTGCAATACTGGCATAAATTGTATAGGGGTAACCAACTGCTTTTTACTGAATTGATACTGGATTGAAGGCCTGCTCCAGAGGACAGAGCTCATAGGACACAGAGGAGAAAGAACCTACTACTATGTCTTACTAAGAGGATATAACCTCAAATTGCTCTCTAATATTTAGCTTCATGCTCATAGATTAGGGCATCTCTTCCCTCTTATCAGAGAAGCTTCTATTTATTAATTAAAATAATTTTACATACTAACCAGGTTCCCCTTCTTCCTCTCCTTATGTTCCTTAGCCTTTGCCTGTCATCTACCCCTTCCCCATCCATTCCTTCTCTGGCTCCTCCCATGGGTGTCAACAAAGCACGGTACATCAAGTCAAGCTGAGGCAAAACAAAGCCCCTCTTAGCTCCTCCTCCTGCATCAAGGCTGAACAAGGCATCCCAGGATGGAGAATGGGTTCCCAAAAGCCAGCTCAAGGGCCAAGGACAGGTCTAGATCCCATTGCTAGGAGTCACACAAATAGACCAAGCTACACAATTGTCACACACATGCAGAGGGCCTAGGTTGATCCCATGCAGACTCTAGCTGTTGATCCAGAGTCTGTGAGTTCCTAAGAGCTCAATTCAGCTGTCTCTGTGGTTCTTCCATCATGATCTTGACCCCCACCCACTTGCTCATACAGTCCCTCCTCTCTCTCATCAATTAGATCCCTGGAGCTTAGACCAGTGCTTGGCTGTGGATCTCTGCATCTGCTTTCATCAGTTACTGGATGAAGGCTCTTGATGACAATTAGTTTAATCACCTCTGATTACAAGAGAAGCGCAGTTCATGCACCCTCTCCAGTATTGCTAGGAGTCTTAGCTGGGATCATCCTTGTGGATTCCTGTGAGTTTCCCTGGCACCAGATTTCCTCCTAACCTGAACCCTTCATACACATTAAGATATCTCATATTACTCTCCCCCTCCTTCCTACCCCAACCTGCCCAACCTGATCCCTCATGTTCCCATTCCCCCCTCCATCCCACCTCCAGTTTACCCAGGAGATCTCTTCTATTTCCTCTTCCTAGGGAAATTTATGCAATTTATGCACCCTTCTTTGAGCCCTTCCTGTTATCTATCCTTCTGGGGGCTGTGAATTATAGTCTGGTTATTCATTACTTTATACCTGATATCCACTTATGAATGAGTATATACCATGTAATGAGTACATACCTTGTTTATTTTTCTGGGTCTGGGTTACCTCACCCAGAGCGACTCTGAGACACTTGTCAGAATGGCTAAGAAAAAAACACTAATGACAGCTTATGTTGGAGAGGATGTGGAGCAAGAGAAATACTTCTCCACTGCTGGTGGGAGTGCATACTTGTACAGCCACTTTGAAAATCATTGTGATGGTTTCTTAGAAAATTATGAATCAATTTACCTCAAGACCCAGCTATACCAATCTTGAGCATATATCCATAGGATTCTCAATCATACTACAAGGACACTTGCTCAACTAGCAGCATTATTTGTAACATTCAGACGCTGCAAACAACCTAGATGCCCCTCAACTGAAGAACAGATAAAGAAAATGTGGTACATTTACATAATGGAATATTACTTAGCAGTAAAGAACAATGACATCATGAAATTTGCAGGCAAGTAGATGGACCAGAGGAGTTTCTTTATACAGTCAAAGGTGGTTAATTCAGAGACTCATAGCTGGTCAAATGCAAAGAACAGTTGACTGTGGGATACTCAGTCCTAAGTGGGACATCAGTATCCCTCTTCTGCCAATGTTCAGAGAACATTGTGAAAGAGCAGGCAGAAAGACTGTAAAAACCACAAGTTGGACAGAGCTGTTAGAAAACAGCATCTTTTAAATGTGACAAAGCTGGGCTCTTGCACTTAGGAAAGCACAGAAATTGTAGCTGCCTGCATAAGACTGGTATAAGACGAAGCCAATAAAATTTTTAACATAGATAAGGGAGGTGATCACAAAGTCCTAGCTCTACCAGAAGCAGCTATTGGCCATTGATGGCTAGCTGGAGGAAGAAAGCCATCTTTCTATAGTCAGAAGTTTCTGGCCTGGCCTAGCCCCAAGGTCCAGACCCACACATAGCAGCATTGTCCCAAATAATCACACAAAGCCTGATATTAATTACATGCTGTTTGCCTATGGCTCAAGCTTTTTGCTAGCTAGCTCCCACATCTTAAACCATTTTAATTAATCTGTCTTGCGTCATGGTCCATGGCTTACCTATTTCTTTATATCCTGCTTCTTAGGCAGCTGGACTGAGTCTCTCCTGACTCTGTTCTCCTTCCCTATATCTATGCTTGGATTTCCTGCCTGATTCTAAGCTGGGTTTCTATAGGCCAAACCAGTCCCCTTATTAACCAATGATATTCACAACATACAAAAAAGACATCCTACATCATTTTTCTTCGGGAATGTGGGCCCTGGTAGATTTCCCTGCTCCAGTGGATGGCCCTATATCCACACACATGCAGGCAGCTCTAAGTAGACACGTAGGTTAAAACGCATGAATTTGGGAGGAGCATGTGTTGGGGGCTCTGGAGGAGTTGGAAGGGAGAGTAGAAGGTAGCTATGATTAAAATACATTGTACATTTTGTGATATGCTCAAGTCTTTTGGGAAGTTCTATCTTAATTATAAATTTTAAGACTTTCTGACACAGGTATTCATCCAACATCCTTAAATATACGTTGCATGTTAATTCTGAGATTCTTTCAAGGGACTCTTTGCTGGGAAATGGGTCAGTGGAGCCCTTGTTATGCACCTGGGTTATGTGATCTGGCCCATTCATCTGGTTGCAAGAGAAAATGAAGGACCATAGTCTAGTGGAGGCACCAGGAGTTTTGAGCTACATGTTCCTGAAAATAATTTTCATTTCATTCTCCAACTTCTTGCACAAATTCTACTTGGTATTATAATAAAAACCCAGAACCAGATATTGGGGAAAAGCTGAAATATCTAAGAGATAGAGAAACAAACCACAGCCATTTCTCACCCAACCAACTCCTCAGGCGTATCTCCAGGAATCCTCCAACTGCAAATTTCTCTGTCCTCAGCTAAAATGGAAAGTAAGTGCCCAGTGAAGCTGAACTCCTCCCTCCGCTGTCTCTGCCCAGATATCTCATTTACTTGTTCAACTTTTCTAGAGCTAGGATTAAAGGAGTTTGCCTCCACTGCCTGGCTGTGTTAGGCCTTGAACTCACAGGGAACCAAATGGATTTCTGTCTCTTGAGTGATGGGATTAAAAGCTTCATCTCTGACCTTCATGGTTTGGCTTCGTAGGTGGGCCTGTCCTCTGATATTTTAGACTATTTTCCACATAAACCCTTGCTTATTCAGTGCACTTTGGGCTGACCAGAACCAGTCATTAGAGAAACCCATTTTTAACAGATAGGTGATTTTGAGTCTTCTGTAGTCTGTGGTAGTAGCTATGAGAATCCACATATTGCACCCCTGGTGCCAAAGTGTAAGGAAAATCAAAACTGGAAATGTTTCAAGGAAGGGGTTTAGAGCTGTAAAGGACCTGCAGAGGGGGTAGAGAATGCTGTGGAAAATAACGGAAGGACCTGGAAGATGGGTGGGGAAGAAGGTGATTCATAAGATGGACCCTGGTGACATCTGATGTGGCATGTCTAGAACATCCAGCTTTGATGCTATTCCCACACTTTACAGCATCCTGCCATGGAGCTGACTCCTGATGGAAGGCCAAAGGTGTTCTGCCTTCTCCTACTACTGTCTTTGGTAAAGGCTTGTGGGTCTCTTGATCCATATGGGACTGTGGATTCAGGGTTCCTGCTTATCTGTGTGTGATCTATTTCACTCTGATATCAGTCCCTGCTTTTCTCACTCCATCCTTCCCTCTCTATCCCTCCTCACCTCTCTCCTGGCTCAGCCTCTCATCCTGGTCCTCCCTGCATCAGTTGAGAGCCCTTCCAAGCCTCTGCTTTCTCCTTCTAATTCTAAATGCTATCTCATGGCTTTCTGGTTCTCATCACCTTCATGTCTTTGCTTAGGTGCCAGCTTCTCACTGAAAACCAACTTGAAAGCTGTTCCTTCCTTTAGAGAAAATTTTGATACACATGTTTTCCAAGAGCAGTGCTTCTGATAGCCTGTGGGCAGAAGCAACTCAAGTATCCATATGTGGGGAGCAATAAACAAAATGTGACATGCACATATAGTGGAAGGATGTCAAATGGACAAAAAAGGGAAGGAGGTTCTGACTCAACTTACAGCATGATGAACCTGGAGGTCATTTTGCAGAGTCTACCTAATCAGTCACAGGGGGACACATTATGTGTAATTCCACTTATATGAGGCACCAGGAATTGTCAGATTCACTGAGACAGAGAGCCAAATGGTATGGGGAGGGCTCTGGAGAAGGAAGGAAAGGGGTGTTATTTAATGAATATAGAGATGAGAAAGTTTGGGAGCTCTGTTGTGTAACAAACTGCATGTACTTAACATTTCATTTCTGCACACTTAAAAATAGTTAGACTGGAAATTTTTATACTGTGCATTTTTACTATTTAAAAACTAACCAAGACCAAACAAAAAATATTCTGTCTTTAGCCACCACTCCGTGTGCCTCCAACTGAGCTATTTGCTCTTTGGAACACACATCTGTTTTGTGTGCCTACGTTTCTTACCTTGGCCGTCTCCCCTCTGAAGTGTAGCAGCCACAAGGCTGAGTTTCCTGTTTTGTTCCCTGGAACAAAAAGAAACTAGAAAAGTGCTTAGCACCAGTTCATAAATATGGACCTTTAAATCTGGTCACAGCCAGCCTTCCACCCCAGGGCTCAAACATGGACTTTGAGGAGCTTCTGGCAAAGTGGGGGAAACCTCTATAGTGTATCCACTAAATTGAGTCTTGGAGTTTTTGTAGCAGTGCTGTGTGAGAAGTGGGACAAACAGACAGGGTGTGGGCAATGCTGTGCCTTCTCTTTGACCTGGAGCAGTGTTTATGATCTAGAGCTCTTTCTTCACCGTCGGCTGAATGTAGATGGACAGCCTGGCTGAAATGAGAATTACTGTCCATCTCCATGACTGACAGGCCCCCTGCAGCATGGACCCCACCCTGGACAGGGCAGACTTAGCTTTTACAAATGGTCCAGCTCCCTCTTCTCTAAGCATCTTTGCTAATACAGACAAGCAGTTTTCAAATCAGTTTCCAAGGAACCCTAGTGTTTTCAGTGCCTTTTCAGACTATGGGACTTGAGCTCTTAGCAATGTTACATTTGATGTTCAGTCTTAATGACTCATTTGGCAAAGGTGCTTGGACCTGAGTGTTCAGCCAAGCTGGTCAGTTGCCCCATTGTTTCTGGGTCATACAAAGCTGGGGGCCTCATTGTTGCTGAGATTATTTGCCATCTGAAAGGGCAGAGAGAAAACATTTAAAACAAGCCAGAGAATGAGCTGTTTTTCCTTAACATTCAGCATGTAAGGCTGAGACCTCACACAAAGAGGGCTTTCAGAAGAAATTCTCACTGCAGGTGAGGAGAAGTGGATTCCAGAGAAGAAAGAATTCTGGCATGAATAGTCCTTGTAGCATTTATAAAGCACTGGCAGTTGACCATTTGTGTTTAAAACCACAGCAGTCCAGAGATTGGCAGTGGTCTGAAGAACTGCTCGCTACAGCCATGGGAGACAGAGCCACTCTGCACTGCTATGTAACAGTACCACAGACTGGTCAGCTTGAATAGCAAATGCACAATCCCGCTGGAGGCTACAAAGTCCCCAGTGGATGTGATTCCTGGTGAGGATCTGCTTCCTGGTCTGCAGATAGCTGCCTTGATACTGTATTCTCTTGTGTGTGAAAGCTTTGGTATTGCTTCATCATCTTCCAAGTGTGCTTATCTCAACATGGGTCTTCACACTTGTGGCTTCATCACCTTTAGAGGCCTCATTACCTAACTCTATCCATTTGGGAAATAGGGCTTCAGTTATAAATGTTGAAGGGACAGTTTAGTCTATGGAGAAAGACAATAATCATTTTATTGGCTGGATATGATTCTCTGGGCTTACATGAGTCCTTAATGTGATTGATCCATTTCACTTTCCCTTCTTACAGGATTTGTTAGTATTATGCATTTGTTTTATTCCCCCACAATGCATTATAGTTGTATGGGACCTGAAGCAATGCACTGTGGAAACCTTGTGACACACAAACTCAAATATGCACCAAACAAAGATGACAGGTGTCTGTGAGTGGAGCCTAGGCCTGTGGGAGTCTCCAAAGCTTGATCTTCATTAATTTACTTACCAATTTTGTTGGTTCATTCCCTTTCTTTTTTTTTAACCTAAAGAAAAATAATATTTATTTACCACTTTTTTTAATTTTAGCAATAATATAGTTCATTGTAGGAAATTTAGAGACTACAGGTGAGCTAAAACATCTGGCTTAACTTCACGACTATGCAGTAAAAGTGGCTGGAAATAAATATTCATTGTGTATAGGTATCTTGATTACAGGATGGAATTGTTGCATATAGCAGCCATCCCTTGCTGGATGCATCTTTATAATAGAGAGAGTGCCATTGCATCAGCAGCATGCCTTCCCAATGTGGCCTGTCTGTCAGTTGGTGTCTTACACAGGCAGAGGCAAGAGAGTGGCCTTCATGTGCTGAACTGTGACCTTCTCTTAAGGCTGCAGATGATGGAAGACCAGACATCAGTGATTCCCAGATGTCTGAGTAGCACTGTCACCTCACTGGTGTCTGACGTGTCTCTGAATGGATGGATGACTGCTGCCACCCTCCTGTCATCCTGTTGTGAAGACTAGTGAATTTCCATTTGGAATTTTTAAGTCATTTGGATGAAATGAGCTTCATTGTCAAATATTATAAAAGTGTGGTTAGGAGACTAGGGAGATGTGCTGCTTAGCAATTTCCTCTGAGATCAAACATAACAACTGGTGGAAAGCTCCTTAAGAGACTCAGAGTGTTCTAAAGGGAGGTTCCTTAAAACTCAGGAAATAAACATCTCAGAAACTTCAGGAAGTCCCTGATATACTAGATCTTCCCTAAGCTTATATGAACAGTAAGGAATGCTGAGAACACTCCCAGACAAGCCAAGCTGCATGAAAGAGACACCCTTCAAGTTGTTGAGTTGTCTACAATGAGCTCCAAGTTTCCAGTTTCCCTGAGTCATCACCTAGACTGATGAGGGCTTTTGGTGATATCTTTGAGTCCTTTAGGCTCCTTTAAGTAATCTCAATAAAACTCATTGGTTCAAGTGGGACTTGGGTGTTTGGTGGTATCCTAATTTTGATCTGTTGCTGCTTCTTGCTGAAACTCACTATCCCCAAGAATAGTATCACATAACATGAAAGACTCAGTATGTAAGAGCTCTTACTGTTCAAGAATGTAGATATGAGTTCAGATCCTTATCACCTGCATGAATACAGTCTGTCTGTCTGTCTAAATCTCTCTCTTCCCCTTCCCTCTCTGCTTCTTTCTATCTTGGGGGGGGGGGGGCGGCGGCGCAGCACGTGCGCGAGTGCATGCTCGATTTCCTGTCAAGTCAGTTTTTATCAATGAGAAGTCAATTGACAGGCTCCTAGCCAGCACAGAAGCTAGGATACATAGGTGCATTTTAGGTGTTTTCTAAGTACATCTTGTCTGGTATCCCCAGGAGACCGGTTCCAGGACCTTGTGGATTCTAAAATGTGTATTTATTTGCACAATGGCATGGCACGTGTGTAAAACCTTTGTAAATGTTCCATTTCCTATTAAATCTTCTCTAGATTATTTAGAATACCTGATATGTAGTAAATGCTGTGTAAACAATCATTCTATGTTAGAAAACAAAAGTCTTTTCAGTATAGATGTGATTTAAAATAATATTTGATTTACATTTGGTTGAATTAAGGGCAGACATATATGTGTCCACCTACATATGTATGCATGTGTGTTGTTGTTTTTGAGAAAGTGCATTTCACTGAACCCAGCACTCATTGCCTTGACTAGACTGGTGGCTACCAAGCCCTTGGCATCCTCCTGTGTCCTCCTCCTCACCACTGGCATTACAGATGTTGGTCTAGCTTTTCACTTGTTTCCTGGGGCTCGAAACTTGAGTCCTCAACTTACATGGCAAACATGTCACTGACTGAAGCATCCTCTCAGCTCTACATGTCACACTGTTGTCTTCATGTGCACCACTGTAGAGCCACAGCTTGTCTATTAAGTCTCAACTGACCAGAGCTTTTTAAAAGATTTTTTATTTTATTTTTTATTTTTTAGGTATTTGATTGCTTGGTTGTTCTGTCTGTGATGTTGAGCTACAAATCACAGTCCTTATGAAACTTCAGGAAGGGTTGCTCAAGACCCACCACTGGATTTGCTTCTGCTGAGGATTGTCTGTTTCCCAGGATTTTAAAGGCTGGGTGGCAGCTCACCAACCTCAGGTGCCATCTTAGGTTCTGGGCAGGGGAAGGGACACCAGCATCTCTGATTTGTCTGGTGAAAAATGCTAGCAGTATGCTACAGTCTTGTGGTCTTGCTTAGCATTTCATGAGTTTCTCCTATTTTTTTTCTTCTTTGTTGGCATTTGCTCTTTAAAATTCAAACATTTCTTCCACTCAGGTAAAATGTTCTTAATCTAGCTTCAAATGGAAAAGGTCAGAGAGAGAGAGAGCAAGAGGCTAAAACTCCTAAGAAGCATACATACATAATTCGGGATTAATGGCTGTCTATGCTTAGAAATACCTGTCTCAGCTTTCTCTATTTCTTTAGAAGTTTTTTTTTTTTTTTTTTTTTTTTTTAAAGAGAACCAAAAACATTACAGATCCATTCAGCCTTTTGTGCCCAAATCCAGCTTGTCCTCTCACACACAAGGGGGCTATTTTTTTATGCTTCCTTTCTCTGTCTTGTAATCAATGTGTAAAGTTAAAAAAAGTCACATTAATAGTATCAGCTGTGTGTGCCACTCTGAAACTTGCATTTAGCAACTTGATTTTGTTTAGTGCATCCAACCATGCTGATCTGCATAAATCCTGTTTGTAATTCCCCCTGTGAATACATGTGATCTTCTAGCCAGGGTTCTACAACTGCCAATTCAGACAAATGGGTTGAAAATATTTGGACAAAAAATAGCATCTCTACTGAACATGTACATATTTCCCTGTCAGTATTTGCTAAACAATTCAGTATATCTACTATTTATGACGTTTACTTTATATTGGGTATCTGAAGCCAACCAGCTATGACCTATGAGTATAATGGAGGATGTCTGAAGGCTCTTTGCAAGTACCAGGACATTTTATATAAGGTACCGGATCATGTTTTAACTTTTGCAATATTTCTTAAATTCATTTTCAAACTGTTGATATGTAGATATATAATTGATTTTTTTATTTTTTTATTTTTAATTTGTATTTTGTAATTTGAGTTGTACTGCTTCAATTGTGTGTGTGTTCTTTATTATAGAGTTTTTTCTTCAAAATTAGATTATCTGCAGGAAGAAATTAGTTAGCTTATTTCTGTCTGTGAGTGCATTTTATATTATTTCTTGCCCGTGAATTCCAAACCTTGGACTGAATTTGAGTGAGAGCTGACATCGTTGCTTTCTTTTTTCTTTTTTTCTATTTTTTTGAGACAAGGTTTCTCTGTATAACCATGGCTGTCCTGGAACTTGCTCTGTAGACTAGGCTGGCCTTGAACTCATGTAGAGCTACCTGCCCTTGCCTCCCAAATAGGTGTATGCTACTGTGCTTTGCTTCCTTCTTCAGATCTTAGGTAGAGAATCTTCGTTCTTCAGTGTCAGTGTTAGTTTCTCATAATGTCCTTTATCAAATTGAGAAATTTCCTTAGGTTTTCTATTGAGTAGTTCTGACCATGTTGTCTCCTCTAACTTCATGAACTATCTGCATCTCTGTCTCATTTCTCTGCCTCCCCATCATCTCTGCATCTCTACCTCATCAATTTTCATCCTCATTATCTCTGTACCTCTATCTCCATCTCCCATCACCATCATAATATCCATCTTCTCTCTTAACTATGAATGTTTTATTGTTTGTGTCAAATTTTGTTATACTCTTCTCTAACACTTGAATTTTCAATGTGTGTGTGTTTGTGTGTGTGTGTGCAGTGCTAGATAGCCTTATGTAAACTTGAAGCTAGAATAATTTTGGAAAAGGGAACCTCAACTGGGAAAATACCCACACCACACTGGCCTATAGGCAAGACTTGGCCAGTTTTCTTACATGATTGATGTGGATGGACACATCTCAGTTTTTTGCTACTTAAGAGGCTGACAGAGGGTCATAAGTTTGAGATCAGCTTTGGAAACTGAGTGGAACTATGTCTCCAAAACTGTTTTTAAAAGTGTAGATGGGCTTATTGCTTTGTGTTAGAAGATTCTCCTAGTATGTATGAGGCTCTAGTTTTAATCCTTACAAAAATGTGAGAAAGAAATAACAGGTGTAAACCCTTCAAATTTATGGAGAAGTATAGATACCCATGTAACTGGAAGCTCTAAGGTCGCCAGCTAGGACCAAGTCAAAGAAGACATCACCAGCATGCATCACAATCAAACTGTCAAACATCAAGACACTGGTAGAAAGATTCTTTAAAAAAGCACTTGAGCCTACAAATTCAAGATGCAGCGAGATTGTCTTAAAAAACAAACATTCATACAGATAAACCTAAACAAATGAAACAAAAATTCAAACAGTAACTTCATAGTAGCAAAAACATAGAGGCTTTTCATGAACATAGGAGTATAAGACCATCAGTGCATTTTTCATAAATCTTACAATTAAGAGGGGGGAGTGATGAAAGATAATGTTAAGGGCAAACCAAATTCAACTCAACTCAAAATTTCAACTGAGGATACTTGACCCAGCAAAGCTACCCTTCAGAAATAGAGATAAAATGCTTTCTCAGATATTTAAATTGGGCACGTGAGATGTCTGAAGAAGTTATTCCAGTAGAAACAAGTTTTATTTGGTAAAAGGAAACACAATAGCATAAAACCTACTTGAATAAATAAATGGAGTCCCATTCAAATGCTCCAATTATGGTGGTGTGTGAATTGATCATTAACTGTAATTAATCATAGTTATAGGTACCGTAAGCTAATGGATTTGTAATATTACATTTATGAATTGTGAAATCTATGACAAGCAAATGTGAATTAAAACAAACCAATAGTGGCTATATATAAACCATACAAAGTATATTTGGGAGGCCATACCAACCATAAATACATGTATACTGAGCTTCAAGGTAGTCAGTTTATAAAGTGGATATTGATGGATTTATGTAGGGAAAAGAGGGAAAGGGATGATTGTTCACTGGGAAAAATAAAAATGTTTGCTGCAGAGACCTGAGTTCAGATCATTAGCACTCACATGATAACTGTAGGCCTAATGGTATATATCTACAGATCAGTACTGGGGACAGTGACCAGTAGTTTCCAGAGCCTCACTGGTCAGACATTCTAGTGACAAAGGTGATCAGTGAGTCCTTGTCTCAAAATACAACAGAGACTAATAGTGAAAGACATCTAGTGTTGACCTCTGATTTTCACACATCCAGGCATGAGTGAGTGTAATGTGTGCAATATACTCATACACTACAACACAAACACAAACACACACACACACACACACACACACACACACACACAAACATCCACAGTAAAAAAGCAAACAAAATTTTTTTTTTTGAATACAGTGGTTACACAAGAAGGTCTCAGTACCTCACTTTCCACAATTCATCAGCACTGAGCATCACTAAGGAAATAGACTTCAGCAGCATCGGAGAGTTTATGAACCCCAAAGATAAGTAGGATATTTTATTCCACAACAGCAGAATATACATTCTTACATCATGAAGAAAAAACAAAGAACAAAACTAGTTCTTAAAAGATAAAAGTGGAACCCAACCATGAGGCGGGGTACAACTTCAGCAGGTCACAACCTGCATAGATCACAGCTGATGTAATAACAGAGCAATAGCATGGGAGCAGCCAATCCCCTGGGCACACAGCTGGGAGGTCAGAGGTGAGTGCCATCTCCCCTTCAGGCCAAATGGAGACTTCTTCTCTCCAAACCCAGGCCTGGAGAAGGGACACAGCTTCAGTGGGTCAAAGCCTGCACAGACCACGGTTGGCATCATAGCACTGCGACCTCAGAGGAACAGCCGACTCTCTGAACACACAGCTGTTTAAGAGCCCTCAGACCAACAACCCACTAAGAGCCAACCAACAACTAACCAAGAGTAAATTGAAGAAACAATGGGCAGACACAAGTGCAAGAATACATATAATAATACAAAGATCAACAAGACACCACTAGAAGAAGCAAGTGGTTCTATTGCTTCAAGAACAGAACGTAACAATGAACAGGGAACAGAAGGAAACAACCTTAAAAACAGCTTTATGAAACTAATAGAAGCCTTAAAAGAGGATATAAAAAACTCCCTTAAAGAAGTAGAAGAAAATACAAGCAGAAAATTAAAAGAGATTATCAAATCCCTGAAAGAAAATAAAGAAAACCAAGAAAAAGAAAACAAATAGGTAAAAGAAACATTCTGGAAATTAAAAATTGAAATAGAAGCAATAAAAAAGGCACAAACCAAGACAAAGCTGGAAATAGAAACCCTGAAAAAAAGACCTGGAACCACAGATTCAAGCATAACCAATAGAATCCAAGAGATGGAAGAGAGAATCTCTGGGGTGGAAGACTCAATAGTGGTAATAAATACATCAGTTAAAGAAAAACACTAAAACCAAAAATGTCATAACACAAAATGTCCAGGAAATTTGGGATACCGTGAGAAGGCCAAACCTGAGAATAATTGGAATAGAAGGAGGAAGAGGAGGAGGAGGAGGAGGAAGAAGAAGAAGACCAGCTCAAAGGTACAGAAAATATATTCAACAAAATTATAGAAGAAATTCTAGAAAATTCTCCAACCTAAAGAAGGAAATGCCTATAAAGATACAGGAAGCCTACAGAACACCAAATAGACTAGACTGACAAAAAAAGTCTGCTTACCATATAATAATCAAACCACTAAACCTACAGAACAAAGAAAAATACAAAGAGCTGCAAAGGAAAAAAGCCAAATCACCTATAAAGGAAGACCCATCAGAATAATACCTGACTATGCAATGGAAACAATGAAAGCAAGAAGGTCCTGGTCAGACATGATAAAGACACTAAAATTGCATAGATGCCAACCTAGACTACTGTACCCAGCAAAACTATCAATCAACATAGATGGAGTAAACAAGATATTTCACAACATAACCAGATTTAAACAATATCTAACCACACATCCCACCCTACAAAAAGCACTAGAGGAAAAACTCCAACCTAAGGAAACCAGAAATACCTATGTAACCACAAGCAATTGATAAGCCCAAAGAAGAAACCCCCCAAAATAACAGGAAATATGGATCATTGGCTATCAATATCCCTTAATATCAATGAACTCAATTCACCTATGAAAAGACACGCCCTAGCGCAATGGATACAAAAACAGAAACCATCTGGCTGCATACAAAAGACACACCTCAACTTCAAAGACAGACACAAGCTCAGAGTAAAGAGTTGAGAAAAGACTTTCCAATCAAATGGTCCTCAGAGACAAGCTGGTGTAGCATATCTACCAAAATAAACTTTTAAACTAAAATCAATAAAAAGAGACCAGGATGGACACTACTTATTCATCTCAGGAAAAACCCACCAAGACGAAATTTCAATCCTGAATATCTATGCCCCAAACACAAGGACACCTATATGTGTAAAAGAAACACTACTAAACCTCAAATCCCATATCAGTTCTCACACCCTAATAGTGGGAGACTTTAATACCCCACTTTCACCTCTGGATAGGTAAATCAGACAGAAACTCAACATAGAAATAAGGGACCTAGCAGAAGTTATGACCCAAATGGAGTTACTATATACTGAAACTTCCACTCAAATACAAAGGAATATAAATATTTCTCAGCACTCCATGGAACTTTCTCTAAAATTGGCCACATAATTGGTCATAAAGCAAATATCAACAGATACAAAAAATGGGTATAATTCCTTGGACTATATCAGATCGCCGTAGTCAACAACATCAACAACATCAAAAATCAGAGAAAGCCTACCAACTCATGGAAACTAAACATCACTCAACTGAACTACTTCTGGGTCCAGGAAGAGATTAAGAAAAAAATCAAAGACTTTCTAGAATATAACGAAAATGAATCCATAACATACCCAAACTTATCAGACACAATCTTAAGAGGAAAATTCATAGCACTAGATGCCTACATGAGAAGACTAGAGAAATCTCACACAAGAGAACTATCAGCACAACTGAAATTTCTAGAACAATTAGAAGCAAACTCACCTAGAAGGAGTAGAAGGCAGGAAATAATCAAATTTAGAGCTGAAATCAATACAATTGAAACAAAAAGAACAATACAAAGAATCAATGAATCAAGCAGTTGCGTCTTTGAGAAAATCAACAAGATAGATAAACCCTTATCCAAACTAACAAAAAGCGGAGAGAGTATCCAAATTAACAAAATCAGAAATGAAAAGGGGGACATAACAACAGACCCTCAGGAAATCCAGAGAATTATCAGGTCATACTTTGAAAATCTATACTCCACACAAAAAGGAGAACCTGGAAGAAATGGACAGCTTTCTGAACAGGTACCACTTACCAAAATTAAATCAAGATAAGATTAAAGACCTAAACAGACCTATATCACCAAAGGAAATTGAAACTGTTATTAAACTCTTCCAAATAAAAAAAGCCCAGGTCCAGATGGTTTCAGTGCAGAATTCTACCAGACATTTGAAGAAGACCTATTACCAATACTTCTCAAAAATGATCCATACAGTAGAAACTGAAGGAATATTACCATACTCATTTTATGAGGACTCAAAACACCCTGATACCTAAGCCATTCAAAGATGCAACAAAGAAAGAAAATTACACACCAGTTTTCCTCATGAACATTGATGCAAAAATCCTCAACAAAATTCTGGCAAACCGAATACAATAACATATAAAAAAAAGTTATTCATGATCAAGTAGGCTTCATCCCAGAAATGCAGGGATGGTTCAACATACAGAAAACTTTAAATGTCATCCATCATATAAACAAAGGAAAAAAAAAAAACCCTGATCATCTTCTTAGATTCTGAAAAAGCATTTGACAAAAATCTAACACTACTTTATGATAAAAGTCCCGGAGAGATCAGGATTACAGGGAAAATGCCTAAATATAATAAGGGCAATTTACAAGCTGACTGACAACATCAAACTAAATGGAGAAAAACTCAAAGTAGTCCCACTAAAATCAGGAACTGGACAAGGCTGTCCCCTCTACTTTTATCTATTCAACATATTTCTCAAAGTTTTAGCTAAAGCAATAAGTGAATGAAAGGAGAGTAAGGGGATAAAAATTGGAAATAATTGAAACTATCTCTATTTGCAGAAGATATGATTATATATATAAAAGTGACCCACAAAATTCTACCAGGGAACTTCTACAGCTGGTAAACACCTTCAGCAATGTAGCAGAATACAAGATTAACACAAAGAAAGCAATAGCCCTCCTATACACTAAAGATAAAAGGGCTGAAAATGAATTAAGGGAAGCATCACCTTTTATAATAGCTGCACTATTATAATAGCTGCAAAATAGCATTAACCTTGGTTAACCTTTCGTGCTGCGGCGGAGGCGGGACAGTAGGAGAGAGACAAAACCTCTCTGCTGTGACTCCGGCCATGTTTCCACAGGAGCAGACAGCCAGTAAGGTGCAGTAAGTGATCTCCAGTTGGCAGCAATCTGTGATAAGGTGCTTCAGATCGTTCTTGAGGTTCTTGAGGATTGAGGTATATGCAGTGCTGCACTACGTTCACACCTAGGCTGAAGTGAAGTCACATGACCCGGTGTGGGTGCACTCCAGATCCAGCACATATCTGATTTCTAACTGTACTTAAAACGTATTAGTGTAGCCATTTTTTTTTTTGTGACTCATTTCCTGAATCCAGTTTTGTGACTCTGTGTGATGTTGTGTCATTTTTTAAAAGCTGGGCTATAGACTGTCTTTGTTTTTGCTTGTTTTCTCTTTTTTAGTGTCTTCAGAGAGCAGGGAGGGAGGTGAGCTGGAAGTGAAGGCGGGCTGACATTTTCGTTTCATTTCTGTACCATCTCTAGTCAGGATATGGCTCTCTCTGCCTCTGCCTTAGCCCTCACTTGCTGTTGATGCTAAGGCCACCAACCACACTGATGCGGATGTTCAGAGGCTTGTGGAGCACACGGACTACATGTGTGCTTTCCTGAATCATATAGCTCCCCCCCCTACCCTCACCCATGAAGTTTCCTCTCATGGCCTCAGCACCCTCTCCCAGGCCTTGGTGATAAGCTTCTGCCCCAGGTGGCTACAGTCCGTTTTTCTGAAATTCTGCTGCTCTTCCACCCTCAGTGTGAAACCGAGAGGCCCCTACCTTGGGTCAGTCACTCATCAATCAGTCTCTCACAGGTCAGTCTACAGAAGCACAGCTCCATGTGAGCCAAGCCTTCTGTGGGTCCTTTAGAGCCAGGGACCAGGGCCTGCGCTGGAAACCCAGATGCTGTCTGCGAGACACCCCACCCTGCCTTGTTTGAAGTCCTTCACTGAAACCAACAAACAAACAAACAAAAGAGCAAAAACTCAGCAACAACCCACAGATCTTTCCTCCTGTTTTAACAGTTTTTCTTGATTCAACATTTGTGTAGTGGCTGTGAACTTTTTACTGTTTTCCTGACTTCTGACAAAGTTGATAGTTTCTGTTTGAATTGTTGATGTTTCTATGGAGCGGTAACCCTCAGAAATGCCTACCCCGTTCTTTTTGCTGATGTTTCTGGACAGAAGCCAGGAATGTTTAAATGTTGTCAACAAAATATGGCTTTGGCTTGCAGAAATAGGCTGAGGGCTAAAGCTTTTTTAGGTTTTAGATAGAGTAAGTATTCATTGTAACTCAAACCATAGAACAATAAAAATATCTAATTTACAACTTGTATATATTTCCTTTTTTTTTTTTTTGCTAGAGCCTTTCTATTATGTATCTTTAGGCATGAAAATAAGGTCTTTTAAAAAGCTCTCTCCTCCATATTGCTTGCAATAGATACTTTATTGCTTTAATTCATATTTCATTTTGAAAATTATTTATCCCACAAATGAACTGTATGATGTGAGGCCTGGTGTGCCCTGGGAGGCAAAGTATAAATTAATGCAACAGTTTAGCAGCAAGTTAAGGAATTTTTTTGTTCATGATAAGCTTGTTTCATAGTAAAATATAAGCAAATAAATGTGTGTGTGTACATCTGTTTGTGTGTATGTGTATAGCTCTGTGTGTTTGTGTGTCCATGTGTATGTGTTTGAAGTACAAATGACTGGCCATGGCTCCATATTGTAATGGTTTGACCTAATACCTTTCAACTTTATAATGATTCAGAAATGATACACATTCAATAGAGAATTGGACTCTGACCCTAGTGATCTGTAATGTCCAGCTCTGCTGCCTGGTGGCAATGGCTGTAGCTCTTAGGCATTCATCAGATCCCAAGGGAGACAGCTCTCATTATAATGTGCTGAGTTTGGTGGTTTTCAGCTTAGAGTGGGAATGTGCCTGGGCAGACCCTACAGGAAGCCATCTTTCTACTGATAGTTTCTGTGTTTGTTATAGTTTATGTTCACACTGTGAACAGTTTTGGGCCTGATGTCCAAAAAGCACCAAAGTTAACTAACTCTTCCTGCATCCCTGATCCTAGACCTGCTGAACCAGTGGGTGAGGATTTACTACTTAGGACCCAGAAGAGTTGACATAGTAACAATGGAGGACATTCCAACTGCCCAAGTGGTGACCTTGGTAGGGCCTCCCAATCCACTTGACATCACATGAAGGTATGCAAACAGGTGTTGCAACTAAGGAAGGCATGAGGGAGCTTTCTGTTTTAACTGAATTCTTGTTATGATGAACTGTGATGTTTCATTGTTCTAGCTGTTGAAGGAACATGTTTAACTTGTAATGTAATGTTACTTGTAATGTAACTTGTAATGTTAAATTTTTTTTTTTTAAAAGATGTTTAAACACGTTTCTCTGCTCCTGAACTTTAAACCTAGCGAAAGCCCTGCCCATGCCCCAGACTGCACATATTATCATGCAAGTCATACACATCCTACATGAGCCCCAGGATCATGGAAGAGGTAGCCTTGTCGCAGTGAGCAAAGAAGATGAATTTTTCTACGGGATTAAAACAGTGTATATTATATGTTGATTTTTACCAGAGCTGAGATATAAAATATAAAAATGCCATATTAATGTGATACAATTTTTATATTAGTATTAAGTATAAGATATACAATTATAATTTCCCACAGATTAATAAATCACTTACTTTATGGATTTTTAAAACTATTGCTACCAGAAATTTGAGAAAGCTCTTTTGTGGTTGTCAGTAAATGATTTCTCAGGTTTGTGTGATGAGCTGAGGACCCAGGACAGTTGATACAGTAAGGAAGAGATGAAGCCAGAAGGACAATGTTGAGGCTTACTGTAAAGGAAATCATGACAGTGGTTAGCAATGAAAGAACAGATTGATCAGTGGAACAGAACAGAGTCCAAGAATAGATCCATTCAATGTAGCTAACTCATCTGACAAGAGAACAAAAGCAACTGAGTGAGAAAAAAGACAGTGTGTTCAACAAACTATGCTGGGCTTCTACCTTCAAGCTCTTCACCAGAATGAACGAGGGATCCCAGAGCCAAATGCAAAACTTGGCTGTGTAGCATCCTTGTGGCCACCAGGAGAAATCCAGATGACGACCTCAGCAGCGATGCTTCAGACTGAAAAGGATGACACGTGGGGAAAGAAATGATATGTTAAACTTCATTAAAATTAAAGATGATCTCCATGGAAGGCACTGACTGGGAGAAGATATTTGCCAGAGTCATGTCTGATAAAAGACAGTCACCAGCGCATACAAGACTAACTACAGGAATACAAAGCCAGACAGCCCAGGGACACCTTTGGAAAGTGATAGAAATGGACACCTCACAGAGATGCTGCACAGACTGCAAACAGGTAAACATGATCCATGCAGTGTGGCCTTTGGAAATTTTACATTAACGCAGCCCAGACCTGCAATGGTGCTGAGCATCAAGACCCCGTGCTCACAGATGCAGGAATACAGGAGATAAATGTTGGAAGATGGTTTTAAGTTTTTATTTTCTTTATGACACAGAGTCTCCTTATGTAGCCTAAGCTAGTTTCAAATCCATGGTCCTCCTAGCTCAGGTACCCAAGTGCATCATGCCTGGAAAAATGAAATACATACTCTTACCATATGTAACAATCAGACTCTGGTTGTGATATCTGAGACAAACTAAAGAGTGGAAAGTTGTTGTTAGAGGTTTGAGTTGATAGTTTTTGGAGAGCTGTCGCTTTGACCTGTGGCAAGGCAGAGAGCTCTAAGGTGGGACAGTTCAAGATGGGGCACATTCTTACCCACAGTGACTAGGCAGCCGAAGGGTCATTCCACTATCCTTCAAAGGCACTCCCCAGTCACCTAACTTCCTCCCACTAGGCCTAACCTCCAGAAGGTTCTGATACCTCCAGTGAGCCACAGTCTAGTGACCAAGCCTTTATGCATTCTTGTTTCTAAAGAGCATTTCAGGTCCAAACATCACATCTGATCACGTGATCACAATTCTTAGTATGTAACTGTGTGAAGCAGAAACCATGTGCACACAAAAGCATGTGTGTGTGTGTGTGTGTGTGTGTGTGTATGTATGTTTATGGTGTGTGAGCACATGTTCAGAAGTGTATGTGTGGTATATATGTGAATATATGTTCACATGTATGTATGTGACATATGTGTGAGTACATGTTCACATGTTCATGTGTGGGGTATATATCAGTATATGTTTATATGCATGTATGGTGTATGCGCATATGTTCATATATGTGTGTGTATGTATGTGTGAATACATGTTTCTATAAATATACACACACATGCATTTGAAGGTTAGAATTTGATTTGCAGTGTCTTGCTAAGTTGCTTTCCATTTTATTTTTTGGTATTTGGCTCACAGATGCAGCCACATTTGCTGACCTTCAGTGTCCCTAGAGTTCCCCATTGTCACTTCTCCAGTGCTGGGGTTACAGGCAAGCACCACCTTGCTCTGCTTTCATATGAGGACCCAGGATCCGTTCTCATACCCCTGAAGCCAGCACTTTCCTGACTGAGCTGTGTCCCCAGCCCTACACATGTATATTTATAGCACCTTTATTCGTAACTGTGAAAATTGTGGAAGCAGTTAGGATGTCCTTAAGAGGTGAATGCATAAATAAACCACAGCACATTAAGAAAGTGGACTGGTTCACTCTGGAAAGAAATGAGCTAGAAGAGCAGAGAAATACCTGGCATCTTAAGTGCCGAGACTAGGTGAAAGAAGCCCATAGGTAAAGGCCACAAAACAGACAGACAGACCTACGCAGATGGGAAAAGCACCGATGTTTCTCATGAGTTAGAGCAAAGGGATGCGTGAAAAGGCAGCAAACTCTTGTCATTGATACTGCAAGGGTGAAGTATCGAAGTAGTCATAGATCTAGATCCACAGAATGGACGGCAGTGAGGTAAACCACTGTGCGCAGTGTGGACTTGGTCAGTAATGATGGCTGTGTTCCAGCAGGTTCATCAGGGGTGTGTGTGTGTGTGTGTGTGTGTGTGTGTGTGTGTGTGTGTGTGTGTGTGGTGCATATGCATGGCCATGTGGTGTGTGCCCATGTACAGGCAGGTGCCAGGAATCAACACTAGGTATCTTTTTTCCTTTCTCTTCACCTTATATTTTTGAGGCAGAGCTTCTCACAGAACCTAGAACTTACTAATTCTCATGATTTTGACTAGACCAGATGGCCAGTGAGCTCTTTTTGTTTCTTAAAGTTTATTTTTATTATTTTAAATTTTCTCTGTGTGTTGGGAGTAGGGTTATGTGCACAGGAATGTAGGTACCTGGAGAGGCAGGAAGAGGCTTTAGATGGTGAGAAGGTGAAGTTACAGGCAGTAGTGAGCCAACTAATGTGGGTGCTGGGAACTAAACTTGAGTCTTCTACAGGAGTAGAGTATGCCCTTAAATGCTGAGCCAGCTCTCTAGCCCCTAGTAATCTTCTTTCTCAATCCCATCACAACCAAGGGTACAGATGCCATACCCAGATGTTTTTATTGTTGTTTATATATTTATTTTTTTAAGTAGAGATCTGGGGATATGAACTCAGGGCCTTGTTTTGTGAAGTAAACACTTTGCTAACTGAGCCTCAAATGTTCTTTTCTAGTGGTGATGCACTGATAAGAGAGGCCTAGTGTGTGTGTGTGTGTGTGTGTGTGTGTGTGTGTGTGTGTGTGTGCATGTGTGCACACTCATGTAGGAACTCTAGACATTTTGTTTCATTAATTAAATACATTTTAAAATAAAAGGTTCAGCTGTGTTCAGGGTAGAAGGCAGGATTGCTTACACATCAAATCTGAGAGTGCTCCTAACAGGAAAGGTGTTGTCTATGTTCCGTGATTTATATATGGAGCTGAAGGGACCGCTGTCTTATTTATGGCCTTATCCTTCCTCAACCCCCAGAGTGTACTTAACCAGGCTATGTGAAGCATATAATTTAATATTTTCCATCTTTATGCCTTATAAATGTTTCCTCCAGAATTTTCATTAGATTACATAAGTAGGTATTACGGAGTTCCTGAGTTTATTCACACTGAGCGCTGATGTGGAGGGAACAGTCTGCTTCTTTAGTCTTTCATTTTTATATTACTAATCTTTTTGAGAAGGGGATGCAAGGGAGGATGTTTTAATTCTATTAATTCAAGCAAATTTCTTGGCTTCTTTCTTGCCAATGCGTGGCCCATATATTGAGGTTCTTTGCATATCCTGGGTGTTCATTAGAAGTTCATGGTTTCAGTTCCTATGCAGAATGTTAAATCATCCAGGTATTTGTATACACACTTGGGTTTGAAAATTTCCCTCTTGGCTTGCTTGGCCCCCTCCATGCCCTCCAGGTGGCAACAGGTTCGGGGTCATTGTGACTCTCTGAGCTGGCCAGAGCTGTGGAATGGAATTTTGGAAAACTTCCTGTGTCTGCATCTCAAGCAGTGTGCTCTTTGGTGTTTATGCTTGTGCCTGAAATCCCTTAGCTTCTCTAGGACCCCTCAGTGTTTGCTGCTTCCCCACCAGGCTCTTGGGGTTCTCTTCCCTGCTCACTGTAGGGGTTCCTTGTCTTTCAGGTTTCCCAGCTGCCACCTTTCCATTGTGACTGTGGCCTTTCTGGGTCCCACCCCATGCTTCCCCTTTGTTGACAGATGAGTGACAAGCCTTGGTCTATTCCCATGCCTCCAAGACCTCTGTGCTAACGGTGTCCAAGGAAAGGAATATTTATCTGGCTCACAGATTTGGGAGGTTCCAGCTCCTTGAAGATTGATCCCATTCCTTTGGGTATGCAGTGATTCATGATGTGGGGAGTGCCCAACAGAGCTATTTGTTCACTTCATGGCCAGTAAGAAAAGAAAGAGAAAGGGCTGGGATGCCATTCTCATCTTCAAGGTTCCATCTCCTAAAGGCACCACTGCATCCCAGAAAGTTGAAAGCTGAGGACTCAGCCTTTAACAGTCGAGGGCATCAAAGTCTAAACTATAGAAGCTCCAGAGGACTGGACACCCAGGTGTGTGCAAGTGTTTGTGTGTGTGTGTGTGTGTGTGTGTGTGTGTGTCTGAGTGTGTGTGTGTATATGTGTGTGTCTGTGTGTGTGTGTGTCTGATTGTGTGTCTGTATGTCTGTGTGTGTGTGTTGTGTTGGCTTATGTCTGTACATGTGGAGGCTCATGGTACTGTCTCTTCCTCCATTGCTCTCCATGTTAATTTTGAGGCAGGGTCTCCTGCTAGGTTAGTTAGCCAGCTTGCTCTGAGAACTCATTTTCACCTCCCAAATGCCAGGATTACAGGCAGGAAGCAACGCCTATCAAATGTTTCTGTGGGCACTGGGGACTCAACTCCAGACCCTGTGCTTGTGCAGCAAGTGCTCTATCCTCTGAGCTAGCCCCAAGTTCCCTAGTTATTTTCTACCACCATTTGTGTTTTCTCTTTATATTATATGAACATTCTCTGTATATTTTGGATACTTATCTTGTTATTTTCTTTGGCTGAACCCTGAGAGTGAAATTATGGCTTCAGATTAGATACAGTATTTTTAATCTTAGATCTCTTCAGACATGTCATCAAAATTATACTAGTAACTAGAACCAATATAAGTAATACAACCATAAAATGAGACAAAAGAAAACAAAGGAGAGACACTCTGAATAACAAGGTTTGCTATTTAGTTCTATTTTAATCTAAAGTCACACTGGTGTAATCTAGTTTTGCTTGATGAAAAAGTGAAAACCCTAAAAGTAGAGTTAGTCTGTGTTGATAGAGGCTCCTGCAGCATCCACAGAACCCGGTCTCTCTCACCTCGTCCCAGACCTGTTCTATGTCTGGAGGCTGCTTTTGCCCACACAGCTGCGCTACTCTCAGGTTCCACACCTCTCTCACTGCAGCTCAGTGGCAAGAAAGTCTGCTTTCACTTGGCAGAAATGCTAGCATGTGTTCACTGCCTCCTCTTGACAAGACTCCTGCATCAAGGACAGTAGAACATACCAGTTCTCAGAAGGGGTGCAGTTCAGGAGAAACCTCAACAATGTTGAGGTGTAGAAATGGGGAAGGAGCTGCAGCCTTAGCTTGCTAGACCTTAAAATGTGGCTGCAGTGAGATGAGACATAGCATTCAAACACCTAGCAGATATCAAAGACTGGGTATGCTAAAAATACAGTCACTGTGTAATGATTTTTGGTGCTGCTTACCTGCTGAAATCATGATTTCTTTCTTGGATAGGAGAAAAAATTAAAATTAATGTTCAGCTTTAGTCTTTTCGTGTGACTATTAGGAAATCAGAACTCCAGCTGGTGATGCAGCCTAGAAGGAAGCAGGTGTGGTTTTCAAATGCTAAACAACTGTCTGTGTGGTCCTTACCCATTGCCTGCAGGACCTTGAGAATGCTCGGGCATACTTCAGGTGTACTTGCCTCTTCCACCAGGCGGCGCTGGAAGCAATTTATACAGCTGGGACCCTGGGCCAAGTTGGTGTGGAGACTGCTCCTTAGTCCTCATCTGTCTTCAGCTTACAATAGCTCTCTTTTAGTACATGGGTTAAGAGAGTGGACTCCGGGCCTGTGGACTGGAGGGTGTAGGCTGATAGGAATCTATAAGCTGGCGAGGCTTGGTGGGAACATTTTCCATAGAGCTCTCAGTCTTCATTCTCCAACTCCAAGGGCTAACAACAAAAGCTAAATCTTGGGTTCTTTGTCTCCTAGCAACAGATTCTCTCTCTAGATCTTAGTTGTTTTTTTTTTTTTTTTAACTTTTTGTTGAAATCTAACAGATATGTAGAGAGCTGAACAAATATTTGAGAGCATAGCTTAATATGTTTTTACAAAGTGAACCTCCGTGCAGCCAGCCCCCATAGATCAAGGAAGCTGGATGTTACCTGTTTCCCAGGAGCCTCTTCATGATTCCCCAGTCGGGGCCTCCCCCTGCCAAACCTCAATTCTTGATTTTAGCAGCATGTATTAATTATGCTTGGTTTTGAATTTGTCATCAGGGAACCATACACGCTGTATTCTGTAGTGCCTGACTTCTTACCATCAATGGTGTCTTCTGAAGGGCCAGTGCTACTGTGTTGTATAGTTGTGGCCCATCTGTGTTTGTTGCCATAGAATTCTCTGCTGGATCAATGAGCCAGGTTCATTCATTAGGTCTGCTGTTGATGGACAGTTGGTCAGGATGCAACATGGGCTCTCTGGTACTAATGGATGCATTTTTGTTCACAACCTCTGACGAGTATGTGTGTCTGTATGGATAGGTGTACTACAACTTTCCTGCCATGCCTAGAAGCTCTGCATTCTCACCCAAGGAAAGAGCTCTGATGGTCACAGAGCAGTCTGTCCACTATAAAGGAATTTAAACAGTCTATAGTCAAAGAAAATGGAAGGCGTTTGGGTTAGAAGTAGGGATCTTGATGAAATATCACAGGATCCGTACCACAATTGCCATAGAGCTTGAAGACAATCTGTCCTTTCCTGTAACTGATGGTGTCATCCCTTGCTTCTAACTTAGGGTTCTGTAGCTTCGTTCTCCTTCCTCAGTGGCCATTTGCTGGAGGATTTCAGTTCCCCCCCTTCCTGTGCATCCTCATGGCTTCCAAGGTAGGCATGGGAGTAGAACCCCAGTGAATCAATCTCATTGGTGAAGAATGAGCCTCAGACTGCTGAAGATGAGCAGGATACCCAAACACAGCAAGCATGGCACCTGGGCATCCCAGGAAGCTACAGGAGTGTACATGAAATAATATGCTCACAACGGGAAGGCAGGAAGGTGCAACTGATGCCCCTCTACTTGACAGCATCAACTTCTCCGTTGCATTAGGTTAGCTCAAATAAAATTTATCCCTGACCTTTAAAACAGCAACATGAGTAAAACAAAGGGTCCAAGGAAGGTTAAAAATAATGAGCAAAGATGTGTAAGGACAAACAAACCAACATTAAATCAAAGCAGGAGGCACCAAAAGGAACAAATTGGGCTATTTTATGCTAACAAAGGTGTATTCTGCAATAAATAAAAAATGAATTCACTAAGAAATATAGAAAATAAACACTCTTGAAAAATAATAGCCAGAGAAAAATGAGATTACAGCTGCCTCAAAGTTGCTCCTTTTTAAAAAACATGAAACAAAGTAAATAAATGCATGACCTTATAGAAGAATGTAAAGCACAAAAGTATAACATACTAATTATGTACTAGTCACTAGTCCATTCTAGTGACCAAACCTAACCATGTGATTCAAATATCAGTGAATTATTTTAAAATTGATAATAACCTCTGACTCAAGCAAAGCATCAACTTATTTTAAAATGTTGAAATTGTATATCTATGATCACCATTCCATAAAACTACAGTTAGTAGGGGGTGAGTTGGACAAATAGTTGTTTGGTTAATTAGCCAAACAATGAAGAAGACACTTGGTTAAAATACCTCTTAAAACATAAGAGAAATAAATGTTTAAATGTTAGGCTCTTGAAGAAATAACATTAACACCGTGTGGCAACCTTCCATCCATCTATATACATACATACATACATACATGCATACATACATACATACAAAGATATTTACATGTGCCTACCCGTAGAGGAAAATTTATGTTTTTGTCTTTTTATTGTTTAGTCAAGAAAGAACAATTAACTGGCTCAGTCAGGTTGTGCAGCCTGCCAACCCAAGTTCAACCACTGGGTCCCATAGCAGAAGGAGAGAAATCAAAAGCTGTCCTCTGACCTTCACAGTGAACCATAACATGTACATGCCTGCACACACACACACACACACACACACACACACACGCACACACACACAACACACACACATGCACACACACACAACACACACATGCACACACACGCACACTCTTACTAAAACAAAACAAATTTTTACATAAACTGAACACTGACCACTGTGATCAAATAACAAGACTAGTACAATCTATGACTGTATGAGGAAGAAGTTAAGAGGCCACTGGAGGTGAAGTACTCCAGTACAGAACAGAACAGAAAATTAGAGTATGCATGAGCCCAGAACTGGTTCTTGGAAAAGACTGATTCGATAAATCTACCTCCCCACAAAGCAGAAGGAGAAACACACCACACTGAAAGGGGATGATACAGGGAGAAGTCATCCACTGAGCCTTTAGCTTCCCCAATGTCTTAAAAATTATATGGAAATAGTCTTTTTCTCTGAAAAGATGCCCTCATATCTTCTTCGGAAGCAGCAGACACTAAAATGAACTACCAGCTAAGGAGAAATTAGAAAAGGAACTGTCAAGGAGATATTTATATTGTAAAAGGTAGATGGCTCAAGCAAGCTATGAAAGCAGCATAGTGGGCTATTTATTTCATTAAAATTAAGTGCCAATAGGATGCTCTGTGGAAAGCTTATGCAAGATAGGAAACATATTTGAGTCTTAATAAAATATCTAACAAATCAATAGTAAAAAACTGAATAATTGAGTAGAAAAATCAGTAAAAAAAAAACATAGCAAATGAGCAATTTTTAAAAGGCAGAACATATAAGTGGATAGTAAAGTTAAGAAATGGGATTTGAATCTCAGTAAAACTTAACCAGCCTTTAAAGCCAATTTATAAAGAAGGCTGTTTTTCTAGCACCTTCTGGACTCTTTGGAAGCAGATGAATGCAGTCTTGTGTTGTAACCTCAGCTACCTTCTGCTTGTGGTTTGCTCATGTTCCCTTAATTTTCCAAACCTCAGTTTCTAATACATGAAACCGTGGGTGTCAACAGTTGTGACTGTGCTGTTTCGAGAACTCTTCATCTCTGCAGGGCCTCGGTGGCTATGACATAGGCACTCTTTTCATAGTTATCTACCTTTGCTTGAATGTCTTCCGAGGACAGTGGCAGCAGCTTCCCTCTGTGTGTGCCTCCTGGATCATCCCGGGTATTGTTTATTCTGGATGACAGGGGTTGCTGCTGAGTCTCTGGGGGAACTTTAACAACACAGGTTTTGGACTTAGCCCTTCTACTTCTCAAGGTATCTTGAGAAAACAGTCCAGTACAAGTGTGGAAATATGCATGCAGCCAGTTCAAACCACCTTGAACATTCCTATGAAGAGTTCCCAAGGCCAATGCTATTGTGACAAGACTGTTGCTGCATTTTCCAAGGCTGCCTTGTGCCCTCACAAGCCAGCCATCCCAGGGGCTCGCCTCCTCAGGACCCAGCCCCACCGTGCCAGGAACTGTATCACACAAACAAGATCTTGTAAAAGCTCTTGCTGTAGTTTGAGTTTGAAATGTCCCCTGATGGTGCCTGTGTTACAGGCATTGACCCCAGCCTTTAGTGCTGTTTTGGGGTGGGGGAGGGCAGAGGGGATGGCTCAGAGGGTAAGAAGATAGCAGTGTAAACAGGAAGACCTGAATGTGAATCCACAGAATGCAAATTAAGCAAGGTGTACTAGTATTTATCTGTAATCCAGGGTTTCTGTGTGACAAAAGGAAAATCCCGGAAGCTCACAGGCCACCTGGCCTGATAGATGCAGCCAGCAGCAAACAATGAAGAGACCCCCACAGCAAATACAGAGCAGAGCAAGGACTGACACTTACTTACATGTGTCCTCTGACCCCCACGTGTATGTCCTGGCATGTGCTTGTACTCACACATGTGATTGTGCTCACATATCACACACATATAAAAAACTGTAAAAGGTGGGAAGAAGTTAGGCCAATTGGAGCATGCCCCGGAAAGGGATCTTGGCCTCTAAGGTCTCCTTTTCCTCTCCCTGTTCCCCTCCCACCTTTTCCCTCTCTTTCTCCTTTTCTTCTCTCCCACCCACTCTTCCTCCCTCCTCCCTCTCTCCACCTCTTTCCTCCCTAACTCTCTCTCCATCTCTCTCCTCTCTCTTTTCTTACTCCCTCTCCTCCCCATCTCTTTTTTTGCTCCTTCCGCTCTGACCTATACAGAATGAACATTTTTCTCTCTCACGGTCCTGCCATGCCCCCCTGCACCACCACCTTCTCGAAGCTTCTAAACCATGAATCCAAATAAACCTTTCCTCTTCTGAAGTTGATATGTGAGGGATCTTGTCACAATTAAAAGGACATCAGTCAACACAGATGCTGTATCTTTACTCACCATGAAAATTATTTGTGGTCATGAAATATCCCCTAAGCATATCTCTTCACATGAAAAATATGTATGATCTATTAGGGAAAACTAACTTCATAAAAAGGGTGTGTCTAGGATGAGCCTCCTAAGCCACCATATTTTTAGTTTGATGCTTGAGGAAATTCTCAAGAATATCTATATCAAGGACTCTGTTGTGGTCTGATGGAGGAAGGGCTGACTAGCATTATGCTGACTAGCAGTTTTATGTGTTCAACAGTGAATATGCATTACTGTGACATGAACCAAGATGCAAAAGTGGCCTGTATCTATCAGTACCAGGAGCCCCACCCATAGGCCTACTCTGCAGCACACTCCAAATGCTGTGGGCTGTTCACCTTTGCTTCAGGGAATGGGTGGATGGAGGTGGGGTGGGATGAGGTGATGTGAGTTGTCTTTCTGCATGCTGTGAATATCATTGGTTAATAAAGGGATCGCTTTAGTCTATGGCAGGGCATCTTAGAAGTAGGCGGAAATCCAAGCATAGATAAAGGGGAAGGAGAACGGAGTCAGGGGAGATGTAATCCAGCTGCCCAAGAAGCAAGATGTAAAAAAAATAGGTAAGCCACAGCCCATGTGGCAGGACAGATTAATGAAAATGGGTTAAGATGAAAGAGCTAGCTAGCAACAAGCCTGAGCCTTAGGTTGAACAGCATGTAATTAATATAAGTGTCTGAGTCATTTTGTGGGTCTAAGTAGTAGCAAGGCTGCAGGCAGTCTGGTCCATGGGGCTAGTCTGGGCCAGAAACTCATATAACAGTGGCAAGCAAAGGACAGCTGCTAGAACTCGGCAGGCCCTTCTTTTGATTGTAAGGGTTGGAAGGACACAGAGGACCAGAGGCTGGTTATGTTCAGTTGGAGCCCAGGTGGGTTCCAAGTGTCTTCTTAGAGGGCAAAGCAGCCGACTGACATGATGGAATCGTTCCCCCTCTTTGCTACTCACTTTGCAGGGAGGATAGTGGCCGTTTGGGGTCAAGAGAAGGTAGCTATGGAAGAGTAGACAGTATTTACTCTGTGGGTTTTGATAAAAATAGTCAAGGTTCAGAGACTCAGACCTGAACAAGAAGAGGCATTCCAGAAGCTGAGACAGAGTAGTAGGGACACGTGACAAAGTCTGGTCCCACCTTGGTCACTGGACTTTGAGGAAGAGCAAACTCTACACAGACCTTCTTGCCTTGGATGCCAGGCACTCTGCAGCTTTTTGGTGACTGAGTATTATGGTGTCATTTCTCCTGGTGTTTTATCATAGATGCCTTTTGGCAAGAGGAGACTCCATGGGTTCTAATAAACATGAATCCAGACCTTTCTCCTTTAGCAGTGGTGGTGAGGGGATAAGTTGGTGGTGGCAGTCAGTTTTACATTGGTTTCCAGCATTGGCATTGTAATATAATCTATATAGTAAAACAAACAAAATACTTCTTTAAACTAATCCTAATATATATATATGTATATATATATACATACATATATGTAAAACAGTTTTGTGATGAACACCGTTTTTTAGGATAAGAGGAACTTGAAATAATATAAACATGCTAGAGATAAAGTTTCATCTTGAATACCCTCCAGGCCGACTAAATTCTACACATGCTTATCACTTTTCTGGCTTTCAGGCGTTTGGATTCATACTTGTATCACTGAAGATCTCACATGAGCACATTTTTTAATACCGTTCTGTAATGGATGAATGATAGGATTCAGATGCCAACATTAGGGAAAGGTATTTCTGAAACAGGAACTGGGGGAACTTTGACCCTGGCACTGCTTCCTTAGGATGATTGTATAGAGTCCAGAAGACATGTCTACAGAAGTGCCCAGCAGGCCATGGGCAGCAGTAACCAGCTTAGTCCTTAGAGACATAAACTAGTGTCTGTCTCCTGTATTTTCTGGGGACTCAAAGAATGACTCTTGTCCTCTGTCTCTTTGTTTTTGGATATCTGGGTTGTGTGTATTTTTTTTTTAAGTGGAAAAGTCAAACTTTTTATTTTTTTTCTTCTTTATATATTTTGTATTTATCAAAAAAAACAGTAAAATGAATTTAAGATGCTGAAAAGTTAACAATAACTATAAAGAAGATAAAAATAATAAGCATGACTTATCAAGGGTGATAATGCAAATGAGATTGCTACACATATATTTAATTTGTGTTCATCTTTCCCTCTGAATTTTTTATTTTTTCCATCCCTGTATATCCTTATTCAAGGTCCCTTCTCCCTCCCACCACATCAGGTCATTTTTCTTCTCCGCAACTCCTCCTTCCCTCCGTGGGCAGGGAGCAGACAGTCCTATTGTCCCACTGACCCAATAATGCTTGGATCAGTCTCCACTCCTGGCCAAATCCAGTTTTGTCCCCCCTCCCTCAGGTGTTCCTATAGTTGGAGTGGGGTCCGAGGGTCAGTCCAGGGTGTTTCTGATCCCAAGCTGTTCAGTGGTTGTGGTTTGCCGCTTGGCATGCTTGGCTTTTTTTCTTGTTTGTTTGTTTAGAGACCACTAATGAGTGAGTACATCCCCTGCTTATCTTTCTGAGATTGTGATACCTCGCTCAGAAGGATATTCTCCAAATCCATTCATTTGCCTGCAAATTTTAGGATATCATTTTTTCTTACTGCTGAATAGTATTCCATTGTGTAGATGTACCACTTGTTAATCCATTCTTCAGTTGAGGGACATCTAGGTTGTTTCCAGGTTCTTGCTATTACAAATAATGCTGCTATGAACATAGTTAGGCTAATACCTTTGGAGTGTGAATGTGCCTCTTTAGGGTATACACCCAGAAGTGGTATGGCTGGGTCCTTGGGGAGACTGATTCTCAGTTTTCTGAGAAACCGCCATATTGACTTCCAAAGTGGCTGAACAAGCTTACAATCCCACCAACAATGGAGAGTGTTCCCCATGGTCTGCATCCTCTCCAACATAGGCTGTCATCTGTGCCTTTTATCTTAGGTAATCTAACAGGTGTTAGGTGGTATCTCAAAGTTGTTTTGATTTGCATTTCTCTGATGGCTAAAGATGAAGAGCACTTTTCAGGTGCCTTTCAGCTATTCATAGTTCCTCTGCTGAGAAATCCCTTTTTAGATCTGTACCCCATGTTTTGATTGGGTTATTCAAGGTTTTGGGCTCTAGATTCTTGAGCTCTTTATATATCTTAGCGATCAGTCCTCTATCAACCCTATCTGTAGGGTTGGTGAAAATCTTTTCCCATTCTGTAGGCTGTCATTTTGTCCTATTGACAGTGTCCTTGGCTTTGCAGAAGCTTTCTAGCTTCAGGAGATCCCACTTATTGATTGTTGGTCTTAGTGTCTGTGCCACTGGTGTTATAGTTACGAAGAGGTCGCCTGTGCCAATTTGTAGAAGTGTATTTCCCAGTTTCTCTTCTATCACGTTCGAAGTGGCTGAGTTTAAGTTGAGGTCTTTGATTCACTTGGATTTGAGTTTTGGGCAGGGTGACAGGCTCAGATCTATTTGCATTTTTCTACACACTTTCATCCAGCTGTGCCAACACCATTTGTTAAATATACTATCTTTTTTTCCATTGAATGTTTTGGGACTCTTTCTCAAAGATCAGATGTTCATAGGTTTTTGGGTTAATGTCTGGATCCTCAATTCTATTCCATTGGTCCACAAGTCTGTTTTTATGCCAGTACCAGGCTGTTTTTATTACTGTAGCTCTATAGTATAGCTTGAAGTCAGGGATGGTGATACCTCCTGAGGTTCTTTTGTTGAGTAAAATTGTTTTTGCAGTCCTGGCTTTTCTGTTATTCCAAATGAAATTGAGTATTATTCTTTCAAGGTCCAAAAAATATTGTGTTGGGATTTTGATAGGCAGTACATTGAATCTGTAGATTGCCTTTGGTAGAATTGCCACTTTTACTATGTTGATCCTACCAATCCAGGAACATGGGAGGCTTTCCATTTTCTGATATCCTCTTCAATTTCTTTCTTCAGCAATTTAAAATTTTTGTCAAATATGTCTGTTACTTCTTTGGTTATAGTTACTCCAAGGTATTTAATACTATTTGCAGCTATTATGAAGGGTAATGTTTCCCTTATTTCTTTTTCAGCTCTTCTATCTTTAGTGTATAGAAGGGCTACTGATTTCTTTGAGTTTATCTTGTATCCTGCTACATTGCTGAAGGTGTTTATCAGCTGTAGCAGTTCCCTGGAAGAATTTTGTGGGTCACTTATGTATACAATCATATCATCTGCAAATAGAGATAGCTTTACTTCTTCTTTTCCAATTTGTATCCCCTTGATCTCTTTTCGTTCCCTTATTGCTTTAGCTAAAACTTCAAGAACTATATTGAATAGATAAGGGGAAAGAGGACATCCTTGTCTAGTTTCTGATTTTAGTGGGATTGCTTTGAGTTTTTCTCAATTAAGTTTGATACTGGCTGTTGGCTTCTTGTAAATCGCCTTTATTATATTTAGGTATTCTCCCTGTATTCCTGATCTCTCCAGGGCTTTAATCATAAAGGAGTGTTGGATTTTGTCAAAGGCTTTTTCCGCATCTAAGGATATGATCATGTGGTTTTGTTCCTTTAGTTTGTTTATATGATGGATAACATTTACAGTT
>PVIH01009073.1:0-85393 GCA_004025045.1 Sigmodon hispidus | reverse complement strand
TCACAACTTTGAGTTTAACCCCAGGCAGGTCCTGGGTGCGACCGCCCTCCAAGAGGACCACATGGTGCTCTTGCAGGGTGTGGCCCTCCCCGGGGATGAAGCAGACGGCTTCTTTGCCTGTGCTGAGGCGTACTCGGCAGCACTTGCGGTTGGCAGAGTTGGGCTTCTTCGGCTTTCTGATGAATGTGCGCAACACCAACCATAAGCACTTTTAACTACTCCCCAGCCCCTCTATTTTTACTTTTTATTTTGAGACATGGTTTCTCTAAGTTGCCGAGGCTGGCTTTGAACTCGCTCTAAAGCACAGGATCTTTGAAGTTGGGATCTTTCTGTGGGACAATGCTCTTGTATATCGTAAAGAGTTTTTACTTGTGTTGCTTTAATAAAACGCTGATTGGCTAGGAGCTAGGCAGGAAGTAGAGGCGGAGAAGAAGAAAGGCAGATCAGCAGATGCCAGCCAGATGCAGAGGAAGCAAGATGAGAATGCTACACATTGAGCAAAAGCACCAAGACTTGTAGCTAAACATAGATAAGAATTATGGGTTAATTTAAGTGTAAGAGCTAGTTAATAATGAGCCTGAACTACTGATCCAGCAGGTGCCATATTAAGCCTGAGTCAATTATAAGGAGGTGGCTGCTGGGTATTTGAGAGTTCTGGTTGTCAACTTCTGATGTCATCTTCCTGTCCTGGACTTGTGAGTAGTTGGGATGACCAGTATGTATCGCTGTGGCCAGCCAAAATTTAGGGCTGATAATGATTCTTTTCAAATACATATGACAGGAAGAATTAATAATTAGTGGGTACCAGGCATTTCTCTAGACACTTCAGTTTCTATGTTACTAATTCCAGTTCAGTTTCTGTTTGAAACCTCTCAGCAGGACACAGTCATCACCTTAATAGGTCTGTGAAATATGTAATGTGGAACCTTTTCTTTCTTTTCTTCTTGTTGTTTTATTTTGTTTTAATTTTTTAGAGACAGGATGTTCTGTTCAGCTCCGACTGTTCTAGAACTGACTATGTAGATCAGGCTGGCCTCAAACTCAGAGAGACTGCTGTAGTGTCCCAGCCACTGAGATTGAGGGTGTGTGCCCCACTCCCTGCACTTAGTTAGCTTCCTACCAATAGCCAATTTGGGGGAGGAAGAGATTATTTCATCATACAGTCTATAGTTCATCCTGAAGGGAAGGGAGGGCAGGAACTCAGGGCAGAGACTGAAGCAGAGGCCATGGGGAATACCAATCACTGGCTTGCTCTCCATGGCTTATTCAGCCTGCTTATACCATTCAGAACCACCCATCCAGGAGTGGCACCGCCCACATCACACAGTAATTAGAAAATGCCCACTAGCCAATCTGATGAGTGTGGTGCTATTTTGTGTATCCTCTAAGAAATAAAATTTGCCTGAAGATCAGAGGGCAGAGCCAACCACAGAGTTAGCCGTAGAGGCCAGGCATTGGAGTCACACACCTTTAATCCTTGCACTCAGGGGAGGCAGAGGTCCATGTGGATCTCGGTGAGTTCAAGGCTACCCTGGACTATGTGAGATTAATCCAGTCTGGTGGAGAATCAGAGCCAAATGGTGGCGGCACACACCTTTCATCCCATCACCAGGAAGGTTGAGACAGGAAGTGATGTGTCTGGAAAGAGAAGGGAATAGAGGGGGAGGAGACAGGGGTTCAGCCCTATACTTTTCTTCCCTTCCCCTTTGGCTGAGGACTCAGAGGCATTCAGTCTGAGGATTCATGGAGACAGAGTCTTCCCCTTAAGGCCTGAGGATTCAGTAATGGTGGGAAATTTCTCTAGTGGCTTGTTACTCTGCTACTCTGATCTTTCATCTTTACCCCACTATCTGACTCCGAGTTTTTATTATAAAACCAAATAGAATTTGTGCAACAGGTGGGGGCATTTTTTGAGTTAAGTTTCTCTCCTTCAGATGATATCTTGGCTTGTGTAAAGTTAAAAAAACGCCAACCAGCACTCATGACCACTCATTCTATATAAGTCAAGAAAATTTACTGACCTCAGGGGGTCTGTATTTCAGTGATTGACTGCTTGCCTAGCATGCAAAAGACCAAGAATTTGATCCCCCAACACCACCAAACATATACATTTATATTAGAAAATAAATGACTCAGCTCCTTTGAAGGACCAGGTTCAGTTCCTAACACAGATCAGGCAGCCTGAAATCACCTGTAACTGCAGCTCCAGGTGGATCTGATACCCCTGGCCTCTTCTGGCACTTGTACTCATACAAACACACACACACACAGAGACACACACACACACACACACAAACACACAGACACATACACATTCACACACAGACACACACACATACACACAGACACATACACATTCATACAGACACACAGACACACACAAACACACAGACACACACTCACACACAAACACACAGACACACACACATACACACTCACACACAAACACAAGACACACACAGACACATACATACACAAACACAAGACACACATACACACACACTCACAGACACATACACACACACTCACAAACACACAGACACATACACACACACCAATTAAAAGTAAAATAAACCTTAATTTTTAAAATGAGTTCAATACAAAAAGAAAAAGATACTTGCTAACACACAGCCCTAAAAGAGAATATTTTTTCATTTAGCTTTAAGAAAAAACAATCATCTTGAGCATAAAAACCCTACGCAAAAGCAGAACATATTACATTAAACCTTGAAAGATGGAATAAGTAGATTTAATACATTTGCTAGTTATACTTACTTGTGTACATAATTGCTTATTCAACAAATACTTTCAAATTATTGAATTTATTTTTTTGACCAAAAAGTTATATATAGTTATATATACAATATGATATTTTCAAATATGTAAACATTGTAGAATGATTAAATAGCATGCATTACCCTACATGCTTATCATAGTTTGTGATAAGGACACTAAGAACCTCTCAAGGATTTCTTCTCAACAAACATTGAAAGGAGAGGCTGAGGCCACAGTTCCTGAGCTTATGTTGACTGGGTTCTATTGGGGCAAACAGAGAGCAGCAGGGCCCTGCTTGCTAAGGACTTCCTGGAGTGTGAACACCATTATGCCCCGCACAGAGGTCAACAATGAGAGTGTTTCATCAGATTCAGATGACCCTCTGGGGCCGCTAGCCTGAGGTACAATGGGGAGCAAGGAAGTAGGCGTCCCTAAGAGTCTGAATTAACTTAATCTGGAACTGCCTAGATGGCCAACACCAGCCAGACTTCAGTGCAGGCAAACATTATGCCAGTTGGAGGGCTACTAGCTTATTGGTCCACTTTGGTGCTTGAAGATAGCTCTAGGCCCATTTTCCAAACGGCTTGTCCTAAGCTGGCAGAATGCCTGGGAGAGATGGGTATACTGGGGATTGGCCTTTTCCACCAGGGAACTTTGTGAGCATCAGTTTATCACAGCATGCGGGCAGCAAAGAAAACCACTGGACACAGACTTCTCTTCCTCCCCACCCTCCTTCCTTTCTTCAGCATTACTAGGAGTTGAACTCAGTGCCTTGCACAAGCTGAGCAAATACCGTACTACTGAGTCACCCCTGCTGGAAGTGGCTGACACCTAATTTAATTGGAGAAGAGTCACACTAAGATGCCCAAACAGGAGGTTTTGATCTTCCTGTTCCTAGGTTCATCCAGATCCTAGCACAATGCTCCTCCCCCCTCCCTTTCCTTTCCCTCCCCTCCCCTCTCTTCCTCTTCTCTTCTTTCCTTTTCTCTTCTTCCTTGTGACACAATTATTCATTGAAGTATTTGTTTATTTAATATATGTTAACTGGGCCCAGTGCTCAGGAGACAGAGACAGGTGGATCTCTGGGTTTGAGGCCAGCCTGGTCTACAGAGCAAGTTCTAGGACAACCAGGACTCTACAAAGAAACCATGTTTTGAAAAAAGCAAATCAAACAAAACAGGACATCTGCTAACTGGTCACATGCTGAGTGGCAGGGGTCTCAGTACTTATCTATGTAAATATAACACTAACAAAATGCAAGTCTGAGATTAAAAAGGTTCACTTACACACACATACCTGTTTTGAGATGATTTGTGTTATTCAGCTCTGCCCTGAGTCAAGGCTAGCCCAGGTTCCTTGCTTCCCTCCTGTGGTGGACACTGAGGTCTATCCTGTACCCACTTCCAGACTGAGAAGTTCCAGAAGAGTTCCCTTGGTCAGCCATTTTGTTGTGAGAAAGGATCTTATATAGTTCATGAGGATCTGGATCTTCCAGACATCTCCCTGCCTCAGCCTCCTGAGTATTAGGCTTACAGATGTGAGCCAACACAGCAGGATTTTTTGTGTCAAGCTGACTTTGAACTCTGTAGTAGAAGAGGACTTTGAACTTCTGATCTTCTGCTCTACTTCACAAGTCCTAGGACTGCAGGTGTGCACCACCATGCCAAGTTAACTTACTCTGTAGATCAGTCTGACCTCAGACTCAGAGATCCACTTCCCTCTGCCTCCCCAGTGCTGGGATCAAAGGCCTGTGCCAACATGCCTGGCTTAATTTCATTTTTCTTATTATCTGTATAAAATTCCATTGTATATTGGTATCACATTTTTATTATCTAGTCATAGTTTAAGGAACATACACAGATTTCATTTCCTAGCTATTGTGAATAAAGCAAAAATGAACATGGATGTGTGAGTTTCTTCATTGGAAGATATGGAAGCCTTTGGATATGTGTTCAGGAGAGGCATCACTACATCATATAGTAGCTGTATGTTTAGCTTCTTTTTTTGAAATAATTTATTCTTATTTTATGTACATTGGTGTTTTGCTTGCATGCATGTCTGTGTTAGGGGGTCAGATCTTGGAATTACAGACAGTTGTGAGCTGCTTGTGGGTGCTGGGAATTGAACCAGGGTCCTCTGATAGAGTAATCAGTGCTCTTAACCACTGAGCCATCTCTCCAGCCCTATGTTTAGCTTCTGAAGAACTTTCTACACTGATTCCCAAATAACTGAACAAATTTACACCCTCACCAACAATGACTAAGCATTTCCTTTTCCTATACCCTCATCTGTGTTTGTTGGCATTTGCTGTCTTGATGATAACTATTTTGACGGGTATTAGACAGCTCTCAGAGTAGTTTTAATTTGTATTTTTCTGATGGCCAGTGATGCGAACACTTCTTAAGATTGTTTACAGTCTTTTCTATTTCTTCTTTTAGGAACTCTGTTCAGATCCACGGCCCATCTATTTCTATTGGGTTGTTTGGTTTTTTGATGTTTATTTTTTTCTTTGTATATTCTAAATACTAATTTTATGTCAGATTTATAGCTGCCCTTTCTGTAGGGTATTGCTTCATTTGGCTGACAGTTTCCTTTGCTTATCCGAAAGCTCTTTAATTTCATGAAATTCATTTGTAGATTATTTCCTCATTCTGAGCACCAAGAGTCCCATTATAACCTTCTTACCTGAACCTATATTTTGAGGTGCACTCCCTGAGATCTCCTCTTGCAGTTTTAGAGTTTCAGGTCTTATGTTGGCATCTTTGATCCATGGGTAGTTGGTTTTTGTGTAGACTGAGTGATAAGGTTTTAGTTTAATTCTTCTACATGTGGATACCTGTTTTTTGAGAAGCCTATTCTTTCTCCCAAGTCTGAACATCCTCGTTGATGTTCAGAGGGCTGTTGTTGCAAGGCCTCGTGACTGGATGTTGTAATGCACTGATCTGAGTTTGTATCATGCTGTTTTTATATGATTCTGTAACATGACTTGAGATAGGTATGGTGATAAATCTAGCAGTTTTCTTTTTGTTTAGGGTTTTTCTAGATATTTGAGTCACTTGTGCTTACATAGGAATTTCTAATTTTTAAAAAATCTTTTTATGGAAAATGTCACTTGCATTTTTACTGTGGTTGCATTGAATCTGTATAATGCTTTCAGTAACATAGTCATCCTCACAATTTTAATTCTTCAAATCCATCAGAATGGGGAGCCTTTTATCTTCTAGCATCTTTCTTGGTTTCTCTCCTCAGTGCTTTAAAGGTCTTTCATGGCACTGGTTAAAATTTTTTTCCCAAGGGTTTTTCATTGTTGTTGTTGTTGCTGCTGCTGTTGTTATTGTGTTGCGAATGGTTCTGTCTCCCAAATCCCCCTTTCAGTGATTTATCACTGGTATATAAGAACACTAGTCACTTTTGTGTTAATTTTGTACCTTGATTACTTTGCTGATGATGGTCATCAGTTCTTAAAGTTATTTGGTGGGTGGAATCTTAGGGTCTCTTACAAATAGAACCATGGGCTGGAGAGATGGCTCAGTGGTTAAGAGCACTGACTGTTCTTCTAGAAGACCTGGGTTCAATTTCCAGCAACCACATGGCAGCTAACAACTGTTTGTAACTCCAGAATCTGTAACTCCAACCCTCACACAGACATGAATGCAGACAAAACATCTGCAAATAAAAGTAAATACTAAAAAAACAAAACAAAATAACATTGATCCTTTAGTCTTCAAAATACTGTTGAAGAATATACAACCAAAGATACTGTATTATATGCGCAGTAATTACACTAAGAATGAACTAATCTAATAAATAAAAGAAGAATAAAAGGATTGAGCATTACATTGATTTTGAAAAGATAGGTTGAAATTTTTATTAAGTATTAGATTAATATTGAAAGATAAGGCAGGTAAGGATAAGGATTAAATATTAGATAAATTTTGAGAAAAAGAAAAAATATCAAGGTCAGTAAAGTAAGAGAGAAAACTGGGAAACTGTTGGGGTCTATAGGTTTTAGACCCCAAAGTCTAAAAGTATGGAAGGTTAGAACTAAGAAGTAAGAAGAAGAATAGATAAGGATAGGAGAAAAAATAAACATTGTAGATAAACAGGGGGAGTATATGAAATGACACTGAAGAGAATAATAAAAAATGCCCTACAGTAAATTGGATAGAGAAACACACTACAGTCTCAAAACCAGTTGAACCACAAACAGATAAAAGCAAAGTGACCATGAGACACGTGTGTAGAAGGTGAATGATGGCAAAGGGATATTTAAGTAATATTTAAGGAGTGAATCGTTGGCACAGCTGCCCCTAGTTGAATGGTGATGTTCTCAGATGCTCTGGCTCTAATAGATCCCATGTGATGATATTCTGGAAGAGAATAGGAGCCGTTGGTCTCTGAAGCCTTAGTGGTTGTGGAGCTCTCTGGGACTGTTAGGCCAGAGGTTGCTTCCCAGGTGCTCTCTGGTTCTGTGTTTTCTTAGTTTTTCTGAAGTCTGATCAGAAGTTCCTGTATACTTAGTTAAATTGGGGAAATGCTAATCCAGAGGCAAGCAGGAAATAAAGAAAACAGATTCACTATGCAGAGCGGCTCAGTCCTGGGGCACTGCATTTTCTGGACTCAGATTTTATGTTGTCAGACAGAACTTGGTCTATGAATTGTGAGTGCAACTCACAATGCATATTTTCTAGGCTTAAATTTTATATACTGTTGTGGTCTATATCCATAACCCACCTACATAGAAATGAAGATCTTTTCAGTGACTAAATGCACCAGGGGCCACCTCCCAAATGTAATTGCTTAATAAACTACACTGTACCCTAAACTCAATGTTAACCACCTAAAGGCAGTTGGTATTCATTTTAAGACCACACTTCCTAAATATATTTGAAATATTGAGTTTAGACTAAAGTAATTTGAGGAGTGGAAATCAAATTATTGGGACAAGTTTCATGTAAATTAAAAAGGCTAAACCAGGTATGGTGCTATCCATGGATAATTCTGGTACTGGGAAGGCTGAAGCAGGAGGGTCCCAAGTTGATACCTGCCTGGACTACAGGATTTCAACTCCAGCCTAGGCAACTTAGGAAGAAACTATCTCAAAATACAAATAAGAATGTAGTTTAATTAAAAGTCCATAAGTGTGTGTGTGTGTCCCTGATAACTGAGTTAAAAGTTATTTGAAGGCATCAACTTTCAGATCCTGGAATGACTTGATTCTTTTTCTCTAGATAGCCTCTTTAAGGACAAAAAAAATATCTAAGTTTGGGAATCTATAGATCACCTTTTAATCACAGAAGACCTTTTAATTCATACCAGCCATAGTGTTCAGAGAGACTACTCCACCAGGCATCTAGGTCTTCAACTCTCTTCCTGTAGACTATGAGCTGAGAGAAATTCTATGGTGCACGGGGCACACATTCAAAGTCTATTTAGAAGATAAGCAAGCTTGGAGTCAGAAAAGGTAAGGACTTTGTGCAGAGCAGCAATTAGGGGAATCCAGTCACTGTGCTTTGAGAATAAAGGCGGTCGATTACAAGTGTGAAGCCAGCACACCTTTCCTGTTTGCTGTCCAGGCAAACAAAACACAAACTCTATGTAGCCTGAGTCCAACCTTGAATTCAGGTCATTCTTCCTCTACCTCCCAAGTGCAGTAGCATTAGAGGTTTGTTTCCCATAATGTGGTGGGGGACCCAAACCCAGGGCTTTCTGTATAATAGGCAGGCATTCTAACCTGAACTACCTCTCCAGGCCCTACTCAAAATTTTCACAACCAACAACTTAAGGCCAGTTCAAAACATAATCCCCAAACATCCTACTACAGAGGGCCTTTTGCGTTTTTAAATTGTGTATGCAGAGACTCAATGTAAGGCTTTCCACAGTAATTTAGCCAGCTGCACTCTTTCCTGGCCCTTTCCAATTTAGAGCAACAAAACACATGTATTCTATAAGCCTAGGCGCTCTGCGCCTGTAATGTTCAGACAGCTCAACCAGACTGAGAGCCTGAGGGTTTGGGAGCTTGAAGGGAGAACTTTCTGGAACATCTGGCTTGTTGTCCATGCAGATGATGAGCTCTGCTCTCATGCACAAAAAAATTGAGTTCATAGCTGACTACCTGTTCCCAATTACTATTTACTATTCACTCTGTACTGTCTGTCGAAAGTGCTGAGGGTCGAGGTTGAACAGGAGTTTGAATGCATCTCAGTCTTTCCAAAGGGACGAAGGAGTCTGGGATTTGAAACAATGAAACCTCCCCTTTCCCTCTGCCCTAGAACCTCCATTGCCCAAGGAAGGCGCAAGACCCAAATGACTACTCTCCAAAAGCATCTGCTGACCACTCCTCTGAGGACTCTGCTCCCCGGCCCCACCCCAGAGCCTCATGGCGCAGCCTCCGGGGCAGCAGGTGTTTTCATCGCTGAAAAATAGCTGCAGTCCGAATGTTCCAGAGAACAGGTAAGGCAACCTTCAAGCTTGATTAAACACTTAGTTCCAGGTTCCACAGTGGAGAAACAAGACAATAGTTATACTTTAAAGTCACACGTAGTTTCTTGTTCTTTTGTTTTTCAAGACAGGGTTTCTCTGGGTAGTCCCTGCTATCCCGGAACTTGCTCAGTAGACCAGGCTGACCTCGAACTCCGAGATCTGCCTGCTTCTGTCTCTTGAGTGCTGGAATTAAAGGCGTGTGCCACTGCTGCCTAAGTAGACTTTTTGCTTACTTTGATGATTTCTTCTTCATGTTCTTTTTTTTTTTTTTTTTTTTTTTTTTTTTTTTTTTTTTTTTTTTTTTTTTTTTTTTTTTTTTGTACTATTAGGAAATAAGCCTGACTTTTAATCTTTTAATTTATTTGCAAGGATCGTTTTATAATAAAGTTTATAAAAATTTTAAATGTATTTTTATTTAAGGACTCAGGGTAGTGTCAACACATGCCTTTATTCCTAGCACTCAGGAGGCAGGGGCAGGCAGGTCTCTGAGTTTGAGGCCAGCTTGGTCTACTGAGAGTTCCAGGACAGTCAGGGCTAAACAAAAATTCAAAACAAGCAACAAAAAAACAAGACTCAAACCCTAACCTTCTACATGGTGAACAAGTACTCTACTACTGAACTACATTACATCCCTAATCCTGTGTGATTTTAATTAATTAATGGTGCTAAAGATCAAACCTTGATCTCCAGCAAATTAGGCAAGAATTCTATTACTAAACTGCACCCCAGCCCAGTTTCCAAGGAATATTAGATGAGAAGTTTCAGTTGTGTTTCTTGACCTGTCAAACATACACAGACATAGGTCCAAGAATAATGATGTTCTTTATGGAATCTAATAAAAGCACAAAGACAAAAAGCCACCTAAATGGGCCAGGTGTGGTAGTGTTACATACCTGTAATATCATCTCTAGAGAGGCAGAAGAAAGAAGACCTTGAGTCACAAGTCAGCCTGGGCTATGTAGAGAGAGAATGTCTTAAAACATACGGAACCAGGGTGGTGGTGTCACACACCTGTAATCCCAGCACTCGGCATAGGGAGGCTGATCTCCATGAGTCAGAGGCTAGCCTGATCTACAGAGCTACTTTCAGGACATCCAAGAATGTTGTCTCCAAGAACAAACAAACAAAACACATAAAGAATACATTCCAGCATAATTATAAAAGCTGAATAGCTATAAGACTGCATCAGCTAAAGGTCCATAGAAAAATGGATGTAACTTTCTTATTCTTGAAGAATCAGAGTCACGATAAGCCTGTCTGTACTAGTTTACTTTAAATGAGTCAGTTTTTTTAAAAACTTTATTTATTTATTATTTTATTTATTTGCCTTTGTGTTTGCCTGGAACTGGAACTACAGACAGTTGTTAGCTGCCATGTGGGTGCTGGGAATCTGAACCCGGGTCCTCTGGAAGAGCAGACGGTGCTCTTAACTGCTGAGCCATCTCTCCAGCCCCATGAGTCAGTTTTAAAAGTAGCAAAGGTTTTGTTAGCATATTCAGCCTAAACTGTAATATTTCCTCCATGTGATTATTGTCCCAGTTTGTATTGTGTTATACAAAAAGCAGAGAAAGGAAAGTATAATTTCTCTTAAAATATTGGTAAAAACAATAGTGGTATAAGTTGAGTATTAGTCTTCCTGCATGTAATATTAATGTCATGTTCAATATGATGAATATTTATTGGTGTTTTTCTACAGATTTAGCCCCCCAAGCTGAATGAGAAGAAAAAGTCACAGGTTAACAACTTGTAACCTGGCTGAGGGAAACAGGCCAACAAGAACAACGCCTCGTGACTGATGGTGGATGATGACCAGTGTGCTAATCAAGAAAATACAGCCAACTGTGGCCTGGAACCATGTAGTGGAAAGGTATGACTGGACTCAGACATTGAAGCAGGCAATAGATAGAAATATGGAAGGCATTCCAGACAAGACCACAGTAGAGATCAGGGTGGGGACACTGGTCATGAGGGTGATACTGTTTTAGAACAAATAGTCGGCTCACCTGATTAGCCTAAGAGATTATGAAGTAGGTATGCAGAAAGATGTGGATGCATGTGTACTGGGTTGTAGGGATTCCTGAGAGCCAGGAAAACAAGGTTGGAACTGACTGAATTAGTCAATTAAAGGTTCAGTTTTGAAACAGTAGAAAGAAATATTAAAAGCAGTTGAAACAGAAATGGTAAACTTAATCTAATAATGCAAAAGCCAAGAAATGTGAGGCCTGCCTAGGTAACTTTTAAAGTCTCTCTCTCTTTCTCTCTGATTCCCCCTCTCTCTGTCCCTCTCTAGGTTTTTTCGAGACAGCGTTTCTCTGTGTAGACCTGGCTATCCTGGAACTTGCTCTGTAGACCAGTCTGGCCTCCAACTGACAGAGATCTCCTTGTCTCTGCCTCCTGAGCGCTGGGATTAAAGGCGTTCACCACTACCAGATATTTGTCTGACTCAGCTGTTTCCTAGTCTCTAAATTCTTCTTTTCCTTTGTCTCAGTTTTGGGAGCCAAATCTAAGCAGAGAGAGCAAATGTTCCCAGCCTTCTGTCCTTCCCTGCCAGAAGCTCAGCATCAGATCTGTCTCAGGGTATTCAGATTGGAGGACCAGACTCACTCTTACAAGTAGACATTTGACCTGAGCCTTAATAACTTCCTTTGCCCATTGCATAATTTCTCTTCTTTTTTTTTTAAATCTTTCTATCCTTCTATTATTCCTGTTTAAATGTAAATATAGGGCCAGCAAGATATCTCAGTAGGTAAAGACACTTGGCATTAGAACCTAGTCACCTGAATTCAGTCCCTGGAACCCACAGAAAAGGAGCGGGAGGGAGTGGTCTTCACAAAATCATTCTCTGACCTCCACACATGTACTGTGAAATGCACATATAACAATAACATTCAATTTAAAATCTTTAATGCAAAAAGAAATATTTAAAAGTGAATTCCAGGACAGCTAGAGCTACACAGAGAAACTCTATCTTGAAAAACAAAAAATTAATTAATTAATTAATTAAAATTATGAGAAAAAACAAGAGCGATGCTTCTTCACCTAGTTCACCAGCCCCTCAACTCATACCTTTTGTTTATTGTCAAATCTAGGTGCCAATGTGCCTTAGTTAGGGTGTCTATTGCTGCTAGAAGATGCCGTGACCATGGTAGGATTTGATTCAAAATAACTTGGAACATTAAAAAAGATGGGAATAGTCAGGCCTGGAAGCAAAGGGGATGCCAGTGCTGAAAACAGCTAAGGTTTTATATTGCTATTTGGAGATTTTAATTTTTAAATTAGTTATTATTAGTAATATGTGTGTGTGTTAATGTAGTATGCACAGACATTCGTGTGGGGATCAGAGGGCAACCTTGAGGAGTTGGTTCTGTCTTTCTGGTGGATTCTAGGCTGGTCCTCAAGTTATCAGGTTCCTGAAGACAGGGCCTTTTTTTTTTGGCTACTAAATGATCTTAAGGGCAAAATTATACAAAACACTCAAAGTGTCTGAAAGATAAAAGGGACTTAAAATTTTCTGCCAAAAGCAAGATTTTTTTTTGGTAAATATTAATTGACAAATAGATTGAAAATTACTGACATTTCTAAAATTGAAAATAAAGGTGATCTTTTCTTCTCCCCCACCCTCCTTTTTGCTGTTCTAGGAAGGAGACTCAGGACCTCCCATACACTAGGTCAGACTCCATCCCAGCCTTAGGTGAGGCACTTTTTGACTGGGATCTATTCAAGATGACATATTTCAGCTATATCATGTCAACATTGTGTCTCAACAGTGGCTTCCGGTTTCTAGCATGCATTTAACCAAGTCATAGGACGTAACCTTCAGAAATGAATTCTCATCAGAATGGGTGCCTGCCACCCCGCCTTTTAGGGAAACATACTGAGGTGGACAGCTGGAATGGCTCTAACTGCCCCAAGACCTTCACAAAGATTACATCCTCTCTTTTTTAACAGTCCTAACCCAGAAGTTTAGAATCCCAAACCCAAGTCTGTACCCATGGCAATTGTAAACCATACTATGGCTATGCTTAAGAAATGCCCTATAACCCCCAGAAAGGCCTCTTGCTGTGAGCCAGATGGGTTCCAACGCATGCCAAATTGAAAAATCATGGGGTAGCATTTGAGCTTCTCTGAAATCTCACTTGAGAAAAGGTCAATTGTAAAATCTCCAAAGGTCCTGAAAGAATGTGAGGAACCAGCCGAAACAGTAGACATCACCCTTGGGAGCCCCCCAAACTCACTGGGAGGCCCCCACCCTCCATGGCAGCAGCTGTGGAGAGGTTAGAAGAATCCTGTGGGCCAGGGGGTTCCCAGGGCTTCCAGATGGGGTTCCCCCATCTCTTCCTCCTTTTCCACAAAACGGAAGTGGGGATTTCTTCTATTGCTGAACAGTCCTTAGGACTTCCCCAAGCTCCCAAGGAGAAGATGCTAAGTGGGGATCCCCATGATTAAGGACTCCCAAAGCTCCCCTTGGTTTTGACCCCTATGGAGTGTTTATGAAGATGCTTATCAGTCTGCATCTTACCAATTAAACAATCTTGGTTAAAGATAGGGTGTGGGGCCACATTAGGTAGTTTCAGAACCCTCTAGATAACCTTAAATACAGTTTAGCTCAAGAACTTTAGATTATATGGTGATAAACACATAGGCCTGTGCACTGTGCTCAAAGGGGGGCATGGATATTGGGGTGTGCTTTCACCCATTCTTGGCCTCCAGAATCCCTGTCACATCTCTAGTGCTTACTGTCTGTTTAATCCTGCTCCTCTCTATCTCTTGTGCTGCAGAGAACAGATTTCAGGAAATAGGAGACAAATCTAACTGAGCTGTGAGTGCGGCCCAGTGGTAGAGAGTCTGTGTAGTGCTTGGGAGGTCCTGGCTTTGACCTCAGCTCTGTACTGAGAAGTGACACCAAGCCAGCAGAAGAAGGCTTTACCTCACCAAGGGCTGCATGCTTTGGCATAAACCCCATATGCACGGTGCCCATGCTTGGGAACTATGGGGTCTGTTTGGGCCAGAGTAACAGAAAAAAATTGCTCATTCACATCCTGAGATATCTGTGTCACTTGTGTGAGCTGAAAGTGGAATTATTTTTTTGCAGCACGAACCAGCTGTCCTATCTCTGGAAACAAAGGATCATGCCCTGGGTAAGCACTGAGAGAGTGAATATAATTCAGGAGCAGGCAGGCATATAAACATTCAAGTAAGTCTTACTGAACTGTATGACAAACAGTATGTACCTTGTGTGGTTTGGCTTGAAGTGAGTCATCTGGTACTCTCAGGATGTCTCATCAGGGGCTGGGCATCAAGGGATGCAGCACTTAGACAAGACAACCACAACTCCTTTATCATCACAATCTCCTGAACTGGGCTTCAGTTCTTCTGTGTTCATCCTTTGGGGAAATCTCCTCAGAAGACATAGAAAGAATGTTGAGCATATGGCCTTCCAATTATCACAAGGATTTGGAATCACCTTTCTCGGGTGGCTAACTTAAAACCTTTACTTATTAAACCAGTGTTTGAGCCAAGATCACTTACTAACAATTTGGCCCAGGAGTCTAAGCCTGCAAAGTGAACTAAGTCAAAAATGACATACAAATAATGTGGGAGATTTAGTTATATTGCCAGCTGGGCTCAAAGCAGCCAGCTGTAAAGGATAAACTTTCTTGAGTGAAAAAGAATGTCAGGCAAGCACATTTGTCCTGAGCCTTAGGGTGGGACTGGTGAGTGGCTGACATAGCCCAACATGAGCCGAGCACAGACAAGCTATTGCCCTAACTTACAAAGATGCTTCTAGACCTGAATCTTCAAAACAGAAGCAGCAACAACCAAGAGAGAGTTTTTTAAGGTAGTCTTTTTGTGGTAATAATAATAATAATAATTTGAGGTTGCTCTATTTTTAGAAGTTTGGGAGGAATCTGTTGGCACATGACTTTAACAAATTATAAACAAATTTTTGTTAGGGGAACTTGCTGCCAGCAGTGAAATGTGTGGTTTGTTATGTTTGGGAAAGTCTCCTGCAGCCGTGAGGATCCCCATAGTGATGCTGTATAAACACTGTTCGCCATGTTCTATTTGCTAGGTGGTACTGGCAGCTTCACATTTACTTTGATGATGACGAAATGACATCTAAAGTTTGTTAAGGACTTCTGTGTGTTCAGGTCTAGGTCAAGGACATGAGTTCACTGCTATGTCTTAGTTAGAGTTTCTATTGCTATGATAAAACACCATGACTAAAAAGCAAGTCAGGGAAAAAAAGGATTTATTTGGCTTACACTTCAGTGTTGCTGTTCACCACTAAAAAAAGTCAGGACAGAAACTCAAACAGGACAGGATCCCCCAGGCAGGAGCTGATGCAGAGGCCATGGAGGGGAGCTGCTTACTGGCTTGCTCATTTTGCTTTCCTTTTGCTATTATTATTATTATTAATTTATTTTTATGTAATGGGCATTGGTGTTTTACATGCATGTATATCTGTGTGAGGGTGTTAGATCACTTGGATCTGGATTACAGACAGTTGTGAGCTACTACGTGGGTACTGGGAATTGAACTTGGGTCCTCCTGAAAGCATCCAGTGCTCTTACCTGTTGAGCCATCAATCCAGCCTCTAGCCTTCTTTCTTACAGAGCTCAGGACCAGCAGCTTGGGGATGGCACCATCCACCATGGACTGGTCCCTCCCCCATTGATCACTAATTGAGAAAATGCCTTACAGCTGGATCTCATGGAGGCATTTCCTTCTTCTCTCATGGCCCTAGCTTATGTCCAGCTGACACACTAAACCAGCCAGTATACTGAGTATCTTAGGGTTTCTATTCTTCTGAAGAGACACCATGACCACAACAACTCTTATAAAGGCAAAAACGTAATTGGAGTGACTTACAGTTCAGAGGTTTAGTCCAATATCTTCATGGCCAGATATGGTATCGTGCAGGCAGACCTGATGCTGGAGGAGATGAGAGCCCTACATCTTGATCCGTAGGCAACAGGAAGTAGTCTGTCTCACGGGGTGTAGCTTAAACATAGGAGACCTAAAAGGCCACCCTCACAATGACAGGCTTCCTCCAACAAGACCACACCTCTTTATAGTACCACTCCCTTTGGGGACCATATTTTCTCAAACCACCACAGTAAGTGTGAGCAAACAGACAGAGAGAGCTGCAGTGACCTGATCAATCAGGACCTGTTTTGTGTATCTTTGTTCTTTACTACTGTGCTCATATGTGGTCTCTTACAAAGCAGAGCTGGGGGTAGTAGCTCACATGTATAATCCCAGTGATGAGTGTGAGGCTAGGCTGGGCTACACAGTGAGGTTTTTTTTGTGTGTTTGTTTAGTTGTTTAGGATAACCAAAATGAGGAAGAGGAGGGGAGAAAAGGGGAGAGACTTCACCTCCCAGTGCTGGGATGTTACAGGTGAGCGATAGCATGCCAGGGTCAGTCAGTTGGCTTAATTTCAATTCTCTCTAGCACTTTGTATCATCTCATAGGTTTTGTTTTTTTAATGAATAGAGAGAAAATGAAATAATCAAAATATGCATTGCTTTATAAGAATATTTTTATAAGTTTGTAAGAGCCATAATTTTTAGGAGTTAAAATAATAATAATAAAATATTAATTTGGACTGTCTCACAACATTTTAAATGTGTGCTCTTCAGGACACCATTAAGACAATTCTCTGGGCAAGTAGAAGAAACCCCTGGCCTGCCTTGAGGTGTCATGTGTCATGTGGTGGGGGATGGGAGAGAGAGGCAGAATGGTTCATGTCCTGTGGAGAGAAACAGATCTGAAGAGACTCTAAGGCAGTGAAGAATGGATAGATGTGGGAGGTCTCTTTTGCCATCCTAGGCCATAGGGACATCTGGACCTGGGCTACTGCCAGTGGCCATATGTGGGTCTGTGCCTTGTCACAGGCTCCCTTTGTGTTAAGGTCTGTGGTTCCTGTTACCACCAAAGGCTTTGAGGATGCCCAGGGTCTGGGATGACACATTGGTGCCAGAGGGCCATGCCACCACAGAAGACATCCTGATTTGAGTGGCCTGCACTGCCACCTGGGGTCATAGATACATCATTGTTTAAGCTGCAGCTGAGGGCCATGTCTGGGTCCCTGATCCTACCACACCCAGGGTCTGCATCAATCTCCACAGCTTCAGTTGCCATTGAAGGTAATGAGGATGCCTGGGGTCTGGGTCCCCATATGCAACCCAAGGATCAAGTTGCTGTCAGGACTGTGCAGATTGAGGTGACCTGCACTGTTCCCTGGGGCTGTGTTGATGTCCAGGCCTGAGCTATGGCCAGGGCCATATCTGAATTTGTGGCCCTGACACTGCTAGAGTCTATGTCCAGTGAGGACTATAAAACTGCCTGGGGTCTGGACCACCACCTGGGGCCATATTGGAATCCAGGGACCATACTGCTGTTGGACCCATGCCAATCTGGGAGGCCCATGTAACCACCTGGATGGTAGTGATATCTGGGTCAGGATGCTGCTGATGGCCATGTCTGTGTCTGTAGTCCAACTGCAGCTGGGTTTGTATTGATGTCCTTGTCTCTGTTACTTTGGGGCCTATGTGAACCATGTATTGACCATGTGTTGGGGTATGGGTGCTGTGCTGTGCCGGTGCCACCCAGAGTTGACCACCACTCACTGGAGAGCTGACCCCACCATAATCAGCTCTGAGGTAATGAATCAATGACCCTGGCATCTGTGATATGGTCCTGATATGGAAGAACTCCTCCCCATACACACTTGAGAAAATGACCCTACCCCTCACCAGAGTGGCAGATGTACCCAGTGGGTGGCCTATATTGACCAACTCAGCTACCAACCAGACACACATCCAGGGCTTTGAGTTGGCACTCCCTAATATGTACCCCATCTGTGAGCTGCTGGAGCATGTGAAGGGACTGGCCTTCAGAACCATAGCTGGAGGATCTCTGAGAAGAGTTTCAGCAAGGATCCAGTACTGATGATGTATCAGAAGCCAGAGGCCTTGAACCTGACCAACAACACATTATACAATAAACACTTGCAAGTAAAGCTCTCGGGCAAAAGTGTACACTGCATGGTATATATCATCTCTCAGGGTCACTGAGAGAAATGAAGAGGTGATGGAGAGGCAGGAAAGACAGAGGAGTGATGTAGGTTTTTTTCTTTGTTTGACTGGTTGATTTTGTTTGTTTTTAAATTAATGTTCTTAGTTGTGTTATTATTTTTATTGTATTTTATTATTTCTTTTTAAGTTTCCCTTTTTGGGTAAAGAGTGGATATGGAAGGACTGGGAAATGAGTGGGATTGGAGTGCAAGTTGTGAAATTTCCAAAGAATCAATTTTAAAAATTACATTAAAAAAAGCAAGAAAAAATGTAAAGCAGTTAAGGAACTGAAGAAAGTATTTGCAGTGCAAACATCTGTGGCAGAACTTGTGTTGATAATATAAAAAGAATTTTTCCTGAGGCAGGAGAGAGATGACTGATTGATTAAAAGCACGTACTGTTCTTCCAGGGGATGAGTTCATTTCTAACATCATGTTAGTCAGTTCACAACTACCTGTAACTGCAGTTCCAAGTGGATTCAACACCTCTGTGCGTCCCTGTACTCATATGAACATACTGCCGGCCCCCATACCTCACACACATACACACACACACACACCATAAATACATAATTTAAAGTAAATCTTTAAAAAAAATCATATTCCAATGTACATGTACGAATTCAGGTTTTCTAAAATGAGACTCAGAGCCAAATATCGGGGGGAAAGCTGAAATATCATAGAGAGAAAAAGTATCACAGTCAATTCTCACCAAACTGTCTTGCAAGTTCCTCAGCTTCACTCCTAGTCTCTTCTGCCTACAGCTTCTGTCAGTCGCTTCTGTTTCCTCTGGGTTTCTACAAGCCCTTTATATACCCTATCCCATCCAAGTTAGGATTAAAGGCATGTAGCCCTGAACTCACAGAAACAGAAGAAGTTCTGTCTCTGGAGTTGTGGGATAAAGGGTATTGTTCCGGTTTTCCTGTGCTGGGATTAAAGGTGTGTGGGATTGACTCTTAGCAGTTTATCCTTGTATTCAAGGATCAAAGATTTCCTGAGCTGTCTGCCTAGGATTTGACTGTGTGCTACCTCTGATATTTCAGGATTTATTAAATATCTAACAAATGTCCACATTCCAATAAAACAGTAAGTGATTTGAGATGGTATTTCACCAGCAAAGATGAATGGTTGGCTGAGAAGACCTTGAGAAAGCAGTTGAATTAGTCATAGGAAAGTGAAAACAAGACCACAGTGAGATAGAACACAACCACTAACCTGATCAAAATATAAAACACTGGAAACACCAGTGACCCCAGAGGTGCAGAGTGGCTGGGCTGTCACGCATCACTGGTGAGGATGCAAAACGACATAACCAGTGGAAAACAGGCAGCTCCACTCCCTTCCCCCACTCCTTCTTTCTCTCTTATTTCTGTTTATTCATTTACTTATTTTATGTCTCTCTACACAGTCCTAGCTGCCTTGGAACTCATTGTATAGACCAGGCTGGCCTCTAACTCACAGAGATCCTCTTGCCTCAGCCTCTGGAATGCCAGGCTTAAAGATGTGCATTCCTTGGATGGTTTATGAGGAGATCATAAGAGTGGGCATGATGCTGAGAGGTCTGATATCTGAGTTTGATGGGGTGCATGATGTAAAAACACCAAATAATAGACAAATATATATATGAATAAATAACAAAAAATACAAGTAGACAGTGGGAAAAAAAACAAAAAAAAGATATGCATTCTTTGCACTCAGCTCCTGTTTTGAAATTAATGTTTTAGTTTGCATGCAAATAATAGGCATCATACTGATGTTTTATGGACATCATTGCACCTTCCTCATATTTGCCCTGTCCCTCCTATGGGAGAAAACATGTACTATTGTGTCTTTCTTGTGTCTTCCCCATTAGCCTCTCTTGATTCCCCTTCCTTTAAGTCCCTTCTGGTCTCATATTATCTCTTATATTTTTGTCACACATACATATCATAGATGATGTGTATGTGCATTAAATTTAGATTCTTCATGTGAGATAAAGCCTGTGGTGTTTGTTTTTCTATGTCTGGCTTATTTTGTTTAACATAATCTCTGGTTCTAGCTATTTTTCAGAAAATGACATAATCTTATTATTTTCATTTATTATTTATTTTGTGTCATGGCATACATGTGAAGGTCAGAGGGAAACTTGTGGGGTAGATTCTCTCCCACCATGTGAATTCCAGAATCAAATTCAGATCAGCAGAAAACCACTTCATCTGCTGACCCAACTCACCCCGCCTCCCACTTTGGGGCTGAATCCCTTATTGTGTATTTACATCACATTTCTTTTATTCATTCATTTATTAATGGGTGCCTGACTTGGTTCCATATCTTGGCTGCTATGAATAGAGCTGCTGTGTGCTAACCTGCAGTCCAGGAATGGAGCACTGAATGTTTAATGTCTTGAGGAACCTCAATACTGATTTCCACCAGGGCAGCACAATCCACATTCTCTGCTTGATGTTTATAAGGCCTCACCTCTTTGCACATCCTTCTGAACATTTGACATTGCATGTGTCATGATGATATCCATTTTGACTGGCATGACATGAAATCTCAATGTGGTTTACATTTCTCAGACTGCGACAGATATTGAATTCTTTTTAAAATATTTACTGGCCATTTGTGTTTCTTTCTTCGTAAGCTGTCTGTTCAGTTAATTTGTCCATTTACTGATTGGATGATTGGGTTGATATGTTTAATTTTTGGAGTTTAATCAGTTTCTTAGGATGTAAAATATATAGTTACATTATAACTTAACAATTCTGGAGAAATGAAAACAGTCCCCATAAAAAACTTTGTGCACAAATATTTTGTTCATACTAGTTCATTAGTTCACGTTTATTCATGCATTAAAAAATCCCAACTTAAAAAGAACTCAAATGGCCATCAAGTGGTGAAGTGAATAATTAATTGTGGTGCATCCTTAAATGGAATAGCATCTGTATTAGTTTTCTATTGTTGTGAAGAGACACCATGACCAAAGCAATTCTAACAAAAGAGAGCATCCAACTGAGTAATTGCTTACAGTTTCAGTGTTAGTTTGTTACCATCATGACAGGGAGCATGGTACCATGCAGACAAGCATGCCTCTGGAGCAGTAGCTGAGAGTCGTGCAAGCATGGCACTGCAGCAGTAGCTGACAGCTATATCCTCATTTGTGGGAAACAGCAGAAAGACGCTGGGTCTGGAATGAGTTTTTGAAACCTCAAAGCCTATCTATCCCCAGCGATACACTTCTGCCAACAAGGCAACATCCACTCCAAGGAATCCACAACTTCTTTTTAAATTGTTTTTTGAAAATCAATATCAAACTTTATATAAAAAAGTAAAACATTCAGAATAGATTTTTAAAAACCCACACAGTAATAAAACTTCTCTTTTCTCTAGAATATATGAAACATAAAAAATAAAATCCAAAGCTCCTCAAGCCAGGTTAGGCTCAGCTACAGATAAAGAAAGCACAGTAGGTCACAGCTAATGCCCACGGACATACTATGGCCATCACAAGTTTCTGCTAAGCAATGCTTCTACAGTCAAACCAGAAGTTTTGTTTTGTTTTGTGTGTGTGTGTTTGTGTGTGTGTTTATTCATGCATCATCTTTCAATGAAAAAAGAATGTTTTTGCTTTAAGTCAAATGAGTGAGTACATCCCCTACTTATCCTTCTGGGTTTGTGAGACCTTGCTCAGGAGGACATTCTCCAAGTTCATCCACTTGCCTGTGAATTTTAGTATATCATTTTTTTCTTACTGCTAATAGTACTCCATTATGACAGCCTACAGAATGGGAAAATATTTTTATCAACCCTATAAGTGACAGAGGACTGATCTCTAAAATATATAGAGAACTCAAGAAACTAGAGCCCCAAACCCTGAATAACCCAATCAAAAAAATAGGGTTCAGAACTAAAAAGAGCATTCTCAGCAGAATAATTACAAATGGCTGAAAGACATTTGAAAAAAAAAAATGCTCAACATCTTTAGCCATCAGAAAAATGCAAATCAAAACAACTTTGAGATACCACCTAACACCTGTTAGGTTGGCTAAGATAAAAGACACAGATGACAGCCTATGTTGGAGAGCATGCAGAGGAAGGGGAACACTCCTCCATTGTTGGTGGGAGTGTAAGCTTGTTCAGCCACTTTGGAATGCAGTATGGCGGCTTCTCAGAAAATTGAGAATCAGTCTCCCCAAGGACCCAGCAATACCACTTCTGGGTGTATACCCTAAAGACACACATTCACACCCCAAAGGCATTAGCTCAACTATGTTCATAGCAGCATTATTTGTAATAGTGGGGCCACAACTTCTAATCCTTCTAATCATTTCAAACAGTTCCACCCCCTGGTATCTAAGCATTCAAGTACACGAGCCTATGGGAGGGCATTCTCATTCAAACTGTCACATCATCCATGATGAAAGGATTCAGCCACCAAAGTACTAACAACATGAATGAAACTCAATGCATTTTGCTGAATGGAAGACACTAGACACAAAGAGGGCAGGCCATGCCACAGCGGTTCTATTTACACAAACTTCTAAAACAGGAAAATACAGCATATTGCAATACTGTCTGCATTACCTACTTTTCTTCTCAACTAGATCTTTCCCTTTAGAAGAAAATGTGTTAATTTTTATTGATCTGATACTGGTTGTTTATAGCACATCATGATTGTCTGGAGCCAAGGATGAGGAGAGTGTTTGGTGCAAATAAAAAGGTGCAAGGGAATGTCTGGGACTGGTAGAAGTGCTCCATGACTTTTGTGGGGAGTGGGTGCTGGAGGCTGAAGCTAGGTCCTTGTGCATACAAACATACTACCACGAAGGTCCCTGCCAGCCTCATTCTGTGTCTTGGTCACATATGGATATGGTCAAGCACATTATAAATTATATGACAGTAAAAGGGATGAGCATATCCTCTTATTAAAAACTTTGTTTTGGAAAATTTATATTTCTTAAATATTATCTCTTTTAGTCTTGAAACGAGAAGATACAAGTAGTTTAGCTTAATGGCTATTCTAAAAGCCATGTGAGGCTGCACATTCCTTCAATCTCAGCACTTAGGAGGCAGAGGCAGGTGAATCTAGTTTGAGGCCAGCCTGGTCTACAGAGGGAGTTCCAGGATGGCAAGGGCTACACAGAGAAAGTCTGTCTCAAATTAATTAATTATTTAAAGTGTTGTTCTAAAAAAAAAAAAAAAAAAGGATTTTGTTTTAGGGCTGGTGAGATGGTTCAGCAGGTAAAGGGGCTAGCCGTCAAGCCTGACAATAATCTGAGTCTAATTCCTGAAACTCACATGGTGGAAGAAGAAAACTTGTCCACATTCATGCCATGGCATGCACACCCTGTCCCCTTAATGAATAGATGTATGTAATTTTAACAAATTTTAATGTCAGATCATGGGTCTAGCAGACTGACACATTTATATTAAAATAAGGTGTATGTCTATGTAATTATAGGAAAAAGAGTACTTAGAAAGATTTTAAACACCTTATTTTACTTACTGGTGTGTACATATGTGGATGGTGCATGTGTGAGGTCAGAAGATAGCTTGGTAGAGTACATTCTCCCTTTCCACCTAAACACGGGATCCAGGGATTGAACTCGGGTCAGCAGGCTTGCATGGTGAGCACTTTCACCCACTTAGTCATTGCATTCATTCTCAAATACATTCTTTTTAAGAATGTCTTAAGTGGTGTGAGGATTAACTGGATAGAATTCAGAATCACCTAGGAGACCCCATCCCTCTTCAGTTAAACCTCTGTGGACATACCCTCACAGACACACACAGAGGTGTGTCTCTTAGGTGATTCTGAGTCCACTGGATGGGGTCCCAGCATGCCCATCTCTCTGCTTCCTGGTTGTAGATACTCTGTGACCAGCCACTGAAGCAGAGACTCTGGCCACTGAGTCTTATCCCCAGTATGGGACTGTACCCTCAAACTATGTACCAAAAGCCCTCTTTCCTTGACTTGATCCTTGCAAGATATTTGGTCAGAGCAACAAAAAGGTGACTAGTATATGTGGTGATGGATGTACCTTTACAAAGCAAGGAAGGGAGACAGCAGTGGAGGGTGTTCTCGGTGTCACAGGTAACTGGGTAGAAGTAAAGTACCCAGGGAAGGACTTACGGCAGCCATCCAGGAAAGACTAGTGACTTAGATGGAGTCAACAGCATCATTGCAGGAAGCCAAGGGTTCAGATTAGGACATTTTTCCCTTGTGTCTTCAGACAGACTCCCAGGGTGTCTCAGGGCAGGACTCGGGCTACTGAGTGTACACATGAGACTCTAAGGACAGCCTGTAGTTGGGAGAGATTTTCAGAGGAAAACCAAACTTCATATACTAAATTATCCTTCCACAGATAACTACTGAGTGGACAGAGAGGAATGTATGGTCCAGGGAAGGGTTCTGGGGTGGGCATATAGCTTTCAAAGTTCTTGGTTTACAATTTAAAAAACATTTTTTTTTTTGAGACAAGGTCTCACTGTGTAGCCCTAAGTGTTTGAAACTTGCTATGTAGACCAGGCTGGCCTGGAACAGAGATATATCTACTTCTGCCTCCTGAGTGCTGGGATTAAAGATGTGCACCACCTGGCTCAGCACCATGCCTTGGTTTAATTAGACCCAACTGAGTGAGTTCACAGAGACCAGTAATGAAGATCTTCAAGAGTGAAGCCCTTACTAATGTCAGCACAGTGACTAAGACAGGAGGTGGGTAGTTAGCGAGGAAGAAAATCAGAGTGTTGTCCTAGAAGCCAGAAGGGACACCAGTATTTTCAAAAAGAGAGCCAGCAAATAGGTTAAGAATAAGCATTAGCCTACCTGACCCAAAGCTCTGGGTTCAGTCCCCAGTAATGCTGGACTTGGGGAGTTTTGCTAATGTTGCTGATGGACCAAACAAGTTGATAAATGTCAACTGCTATTGCCTCAAAGTGGGATGGACCATAGTTACCTGGACAAGAACAGTTGAAGGATCCCGGCAAGAACCTGATACTCACACAGGGTTTAACTAGGAGGGCGAGGAAAGTATTTGGAGATAGCACCATAGAAAACTGTTTTCTAAAAGCGTTTAGTTGTGAAAGGGAAGGCAAGATATTCAGGAGCTACAGGGAAGGGTGAAATAAAGAAAGGATTTGAGGGGTATGGGAGAGCCCAAAAAGATTGGGGTAGATGGTAGCGCAGAGAAAAGAGAGGATAAATTTCTGGACCTTCTGTGTTCTTAATCAGGTGAGAGGGGGTAGGAGTGAGTAGCCCACGCACCATGCTTTGAGGAAGGAGACAGGAAAGTGCCCTTCAGCAGATCTGCAAACCTCACACACCTGAGCTTCTGAGGGTTCTCCATACAGCTGCGGCTTGAGACCTTCCAAATGTGTGTCATTTGGAGCAGAGGGAACTCTTTCCGTGCACAGCTGAGGTCCGTAGACCTCACTCACTCCGAGCCCTCCCCTCCCTGTGACCCGGGGTCTCCAGGCCACAAACGCTATTGCCAGTTTTCCAAATGTGGACAAGCTCTTCTCTGACTCGTCTGCATGACTTTCTCTTCAGAATAGTGAATAGATTTTTTTTTCTTCTCCTGGTTTTGACATTTTCACACCCGACAGGTGCTTGAATTGTTCTCCCTGATAATTTCTGGCAGGATAAAACCCAGAGAGATTTTTTTTTTTTCCAGAGTTCTGGAAGTGGGAGCAGATGTGTGTAAAGGCAGATACTGTGTTCTTGGGGGAGGCGGAGCGCCATTTGTAGACTGTTCTTGAGTTAGGTGTGGGATCTTGGTTTGTGGTTTAGTTTCAATTTTTAAGAAGGGTCCACGTGTCTACAATAAATAAATAAACAAACAAACAAACCCAAAAACCTCTGGACTTGCTGAGTGGCCATAGATGATGGGACAAGGTTACATAAAGAGGGACTGTGCCCTCTCTGATTTAGTTTTCTGTTTCTCATTGATCTTGTAATTGGAGACTAAAGATTAGAATTGAATCTAGTTCAGTGATTCATGGGGACTTTGGGCCATGTTGAGAGATACCCTGGGGAGTAGGGTGGTCGCTGCCCAGTGGGCGGTAAGCTCCAATGCTTAGAGGGGAGATGTCATAAAGCATGGCAGGGTGTACAGGATTGTATCCCTTAACAGTAAGTGCTCACCCCAAATGTAAACCTGAAGCTGATATGAAAGATTGCCTTGGATCATTTCACGGCCTTTGGTTAAGACCAAGTTTTATACAGATTTAGAAAAGGTAATTGGTTTTGGAAAACAGTGTAAGCATCTTCAATTTCTAAGTCACAACTCCCATGCCACCCACCCTGCACTCCCTACTCCAAGATCCTTTTCAGACGCCATCTCCTCCAATTCATCCTTCCTGCCTCCCATTCCTGCTGTTCTGTGGCATCCATTAGGGCATGTTCTCACTTTCCTGTGTCATGGTCCTTTTTGGAACTTGTCTCATTTCCCAGAATAACGAGAATCCTCATGTTTGACATCTCTGGCACAGTACCCAATATTCCCTCCCCACTCCTTCCCTGCCAGTTGAGATGAATTGAATTTCATTTCCTAGCTGGCTCAGTTTATATCTAGTAGTGAAGTGAGTCAGACTGCAAAGTGATGTTTACTCTGTCTTCAGCGCTGTCATTTTTGGTTTTCTCCCTGGGACATTTTGGGGAACTCAGGGGACTTGGATGGAACCAGCCCATTTATCTTATTTTTTTTCCTTTCTCCCAACTGCTAATTTTCTTATTCAAGGTAACACCTACTGTGAAAAAAAAAAAAATGAGGACTGTGAGTGCAGAGCCCTGCAGGAGTAAAGGCTGGAGAGAGGATGTGCCAAGCTTTGCAACATTTCGATGAGCGTGTCCTTGGTGTGGAAGGCAGAAAAGCTGCCTCACACTGGTGTCCACAGATTAACTCCTGGGATGAATGCATATTTGTTATTACCGGGCGAAAGGGATCATAGCAACAGAGGAACTGAGGTAGCCAGGACTATCTAGATGGTCCCAATGGCATCACTAGGAAGAAGGAAGCAAAATAGCTAGTGTCTGAGGGACAGGAGACAGACACCGTCACCAGGGCACTCCCCACCGCCATGGCATGCACTGTAGGTGTGCGGCATTCATGTGAGCTTCTGCAAACTTGCCAGTATGTTTAAACACAAAAAATAAAATAAAAACACCATAAAATAAAATAAATGAAAAAAGAATGCTCACTTCTGGAAATATTTATAAATTATAAACATTTCATTAATTTTCATCAAGTCACATTATTTAGGAGTAATTTTTAAAACTATAAGCCAGAATGCTAAAGAATTGGTATAAACCACAATAGTATAGTATAAAATCTATTTTGGCTTATATTCCTATTTATTTCCTCTCTTTTTTTTTAACTTTATTTATTTGCCTTGGTGTTTGCCTGGAACTGGAACTACAGACAGTTGTTAACTGCCATGTGGGTGCTGGGAATCGAACCCGGGTCCTCTGGAAGAGCAGACGGCGCTCTTAACCGCTGAGCCATCTCTCCAGCCCCTATTTCCTCTCTTTTTTTATACCTTTATAGTCTTCCTCTCCCATCATGTCACCTTTCTGCTTTCATGTCCTACACACAGACACACACCTACACACGTATACACACCTACACATGTACACACACATTCATATTTTTAATTATATATTTAAATCAAGACTGTACATAGCAGTGAAAGTGTAATATATTTTTCTGAATATGCCTTATTTCTCCTAACATCTCCAGTTCAGTCTATTTTCCTGCAAATGTCTATATTTTTCATCACAGCTCAATAAAACACATTGTGTGTTTATGCCACATTTTTTTTTCTCTTCTTTCCTTCTTTTTTCAAGAAAGAGTGTAACAGGTCTGGCTTTCCTAAAACTAGCCATGTAGACCAGGCTGGCCTTGAACTCACAGAGATCTGACTGTCTCTGACCCTCAAGTGCTGGGATTAAAGGTGTGCAGCACCATTGCCCAGCTTTGCTACATTTTCTTTAGGTACTCATCAGTCTTGGCTACTATGAATAATCAAACAATAGACATGGGAGTGTGTTGCAGAATATTTGTTTACACTGTGAAGATGTGGTTTTTTCCAAGGCACCTTCTAATTGGCTTAATAAAGAGCTGAATGATCAATAGCTAGGCAGGAAGAGGCTAGGTGGGAATTTGGGGATAGAGAGGACTCTGGGAAGAAGAAAGGCAGATGCAAGGGAAGCAGGGTAGGCAGTTTGCAGATGAGGTAATGAGTCTCATAAAAGAACATAGATTTAAAAATATGGGTTAATTAAAGTTATAAGAGCTAGTGGGACAAGCCTAAGCTAAGGCCTAGCTTTTATAATTAAGTGTGTCATTATTTGTGAGCTGGCAGCCGAAAGAAAAGTCAGACTACAGGTGTGCAAGCATCTCTGCAGTCTACAGACTTAGATTCTCAAGGACTGTAACTAGGACTGGTGAAGCGGAATCATACAATACATCTCTGTTTAGGGGATTTTTGAGGAAACTCCCTCCTAATTCCCAGAGTGCCTACACCAGTTCACATCCCCACCAGGCATTTGTAAGGGATCTTTTCTCCCCACATCCTCGCCAGCATTTGCTGTTCTTGATGACAGCCAGTCTGCCTGGGGTGATACTGAATCTCTGCAGCTTTGGTTTACATTTCCCTGATGGCTAAAGACATTGAACACTTAAAAATATTGGCCGTTTACACTTTTCTCTTTGAGAATTATCTATTCAGTTCATTAGTCCACTTAATCACTGGGCATTTTTTTTGATGTTTAATCTTTAAAATTCTTTAAAGGTTCTAGATATTAATCTTCTATATTATGTATAGCTGACAAATATCCTATTTTTCTGCTCTGAGCTGTGGAGAACTTCTTGGAAAGTTCTTATCTGCACCCATGTCTTGCCGAGCATTACATATTCTTTCCCCTGGATATCGCAATTTCAGGTCTTTGATACATTTTGAATTGATTTCTTTTCATTGTTCAGGAAGGGAGGTACAGGTCTAATTTCATCCTTCTACAGGTAGATATCGAGGTCCCCAAGCGTCATTTGTTGAAGGGCTATCTTTTGCTCAAAAGCATGATTTTGACAACTTTATCAGATAAGTAACTTGTGGGGAGCAAGTGAATTCCTAGGTGAGTGTATACTGTTGGACACAGGTACGGTCACATCAAGAACTCCAATGCCTGGGACCGACCCATGGAATGCCAATGTCTTCCCACGTAAGGCTCAGAAGGGTGACACAGGCTTCCTCTTTTTCACGTCGAGTATTGATGATGTTTGCAGAGAATGTCCACCATAGCTTCCTCCCATGGATATTTTAGCCTGAAGATTGCTCCCCTACAGAGATAGCTTCTACCATGGTTAGCTACACTTGCCTCTATGTTCGGCTGTATGTAATTATCATTCCTCCGTATTCAATTTATATAAATAAACAAACTGAGCTTCTGGGGTGCTGCATCTTCTCCATCAAAGAGTCCAGACCATCCAATCCTGGTTAGCAGATACTATAGAAAAGGTGGCACATATATACACTGGGGTTTTATTGAGCTGTGATGATGAATTATGATATTTGCACAAAAACTGATGAGACTGGAGATCATCACATTATGAGAACTATAGCAGTTTCGGAAAAACAAGTATCTCAATTTGCTCATGTGTGAAATCTAGGTTTAAACATGTAATTAAAATATATTCATGTAAGGGGTGAAGAAATATATTCATTACAAGTAGAAAGATGGCAAGGAAGGGAAAGAAGTATATCAAGGAAATGTAGCTTTTTCTGAACATGTCTGTCTGTATTTCCGTGTCCCCTTATCATCCCAGCCAGGGATCCACACACATTCAGATGATTAAAAATAAAAAGAATCCTTTTATTAATATATTGCAGAGACAAGATCTCACTATGTAGCGCTAGCTAGCCTGAACTCACTATATAGAGCAGGCTGACCTTGAACTCATAGAGGTCCATCTGCCTTTGCCTCCCAAGTGTTGGGATTGATAATGTAATATTTTTATTAATTCTTCAGGGATTTCATATAATATATTTTGATCGTATTTGCCCCTTATTCCTACATGAAACTTTTTAAAGAAACAAACAAACAAATAAATCAAAACACTTTATTGAAAAAGGTTTTCAAGTCCATTTTACTAATGTCAGTAATCCCAAATTCAAATTCATTAAAACCCTCTCTCTCTCTGGGATAGAGCAAGAGTTTAGAGGTATGCCCTGCATTCTGGTGACATTTCATTAGCACCTTTTTAGGAACACTCATCTCTTTCGCCATGATTTTTTTTTTCATTTTGCAGAAAAATGAATTGTGTATTTTCCCTCCTCATGCCTCACATTTATCTGACATGTTTTACTAAGAGTACCAGATGTTTCTGCCATCAATTTTACAGATCAGCCCTTGACAACAGAGCATCTGGAGAAAACAGGTCTTTAAGGGAATGTACACAGAGCCTACACACCTCTCTAAATTAACTTTATTTTCAAAGTTAACATATGCAGGCTAGCAATTACCCAGTTCTACCTCCTGAGATATGAGTACCATTCACTGTTGGTTTTGTTTTGTCTTGTCCCATTTATTTAAGACAGGATTTTACCATGTAGCTCTGGACTCAAGCCTGTAACCATCCTCCACCCTACCTCTCACATCCTGGGACTGCAGGTGTGGGCCACCATTCCTGACTCCCTAATCTCCCCCAGCTCCACAGCACCCTGCCAGACCCTGGAGTCACTGAATGGAAAACCTTGGGTTTATCTGTTAAGTCAGACTTGGAAGAAAGTGAGCATAGCCAAGGTAATTAGCCATTAGCTTTTATGTACTGCTAATTACCCCTAGTGAGAAGTGCCTGGGAGCTGCCAACCCAAGTGTTGCAGCAATTTGTTTTGTGGGCTAGAGAGGCAGTTTGATTCCATTTCCTATTATATCCCCGGGATAGAATAGCCTGAGTAGCAGTGTTGATCTGAAGAGGTATTTAACTTTCAGTGAGAGATATTCTTCCTCCTCCATGGATATTTTCATCCTAACACAGTCCACTTGTCAAAATGCTTAGCTGCTGTGGTGATATTTGTGACATGGTTCACAGCTAGGACAGAGCTGTTGTATGACAGCTTCTTGAGGCATGGGTACACATGTCAGGGTGCTGCATGATGCAGACACTTCCGTCTGTGTCTGGGGAACACTTCTTGCTGAGCCTTTTCCATATCGGTCTGGATCAGATGTGCTGTTGGTCTTTCTGCTGTATTATGACAGGGTACAGCAATTCCCAGTCATAGCGCTGGGAACTGCTGGTGTGTGTGCTGTTCTGCTGCAGAGCAGAGGGAGGGAGGGGATTGCTTGGTAGACATCCTTTTAGCCTAATGGTGCTTTCTCCTTTTCTCATGCTATTTATTTTTGAACAAATGCATGTGTACACATTTGTATGCACATGTGCATATGAATGCATGGGCATATGCAGGTTTGAAGGCAACCTGGTGTGTTATTTTTCTGCTGCATCTTGGTTAAAGACAGGGTAAGGTCTCTCATGGCCCTGGAACATTGTCAACTAAACTACCTGGCTAGCAGGCCTCCAGAGATCCATCTGCCTTTACCTCCCATCTCGCCATCTTTGAGCTTAAAAGTATGTGCTACTTACTGAGCTCAGATTTGTACACGGTTCTGGGAATCACACTCAGATCCTCACACTTGGAAGGCAAATGCTTTACTGACTTAGCCTTCCCCCAACCCTTGTGTGTGTGTGTGTGTGTAGTAGTAGTAGTAGTAGTAGTAGTAGTAGTAGTAGTAGAAGGGATTCTTGAGCTCTGAACCTAGGGCCTCATAAATGCTAAGTATGTAAGAAATATATTTCTAGACCACATTCTTCCCCCAACCCTTGATCACCTCTTTTTCTCCTCTTGCTTTTTATCTCCTCATTTTTTTTTTTAAACAACGCTTTTGTAGCTCAGGATGACCTTGAACTCCTAACATTCCTTTCTCTACCTCTCAGCTACTGGAATTAAATTACTAATTACTTTCCACCAAATCTGGCTTCCCTTTGCTTTGAGATCTCATTTGCCTGGTACCGTCTATAGAGAATTCTAGAACTTTTTTCTAGTTGTAAAATTTTTAAATCAACCATGTACATCTTTAATCTCAGCACTTGGGAGGCAGAAGCAAAGGCAGGTGGATCTCTGAGTTCCAGGCTGGCCTGGTCCACAGAGCAAGTTCTAGCACAGCCAGAACTACACAGAGAAACTCTGTCTCAGAGAAGAAAATCTTAAATTAAAATCAGTTACCTAGCTAGGCAAAGTCTTAAGGAGGCAGACAGTGAGGAAAGGGTTAAATAGGACCTAAAGCTCCATCAACCTAGTGAGTCTTCATATCATTCACAACATGGTATCTAGTCATGGTTGGTCCCCTTTTTCTCATCACAAGCTACCACCCAAAAAACACTGCAAAATCATTTGTTCATTTGTTTGTTTTTGAGACTATGCAGCCTTGGCAGCCTTGGAAGTCACTATGTAGAACAGGCTGGCCGAAAACTCAGAGACCCACTTCCCTCTGCCTCTGCCTTCCAAGTGCTGGGTCTAAAGACATGTACCACAATGCTCAGCTTTTGAATTTTAAACTGGTTTTCCAAAAAAGCACCAAGGTAAATCAAGAGAGATATCCTCTGTGAACTGTCCAGTAGACTAACCCACATGGTTGTCCTGATCCTTCATACTGTCCAGGCATCTCAGCACCTCAACTAAAACACATTAAATCAACATTGCATTTCATCACCTAATTGAGCAGCAGAGGGCAGTTCCCGAGACCAGGATGCTTGAAAATGAGATAGAGTGAGATTAGATTGTCCCAGTGAACTTCCAAAAGAAATGCTGTCACTCTGTTTACACGGTCCACTTAGATGTCATGGGGCAGCCGTGACACCCAGGCCCAAGCAGTGCTTCACAGTACTGGTCAAGTTTGTTTGCTCTTGAGCGTGTAAAATGACTTCATCTCTCTAGTGACAGTTACACCCCTTACAAGCTGAATTACCGGAGTGTGAAATGGGGCTCTGTGGGTGAGCAGGGCTAAGGGAAACCTGAGTGATTTATTGCAGTAACTGCTCTATTCCAGAACTGGTAAGCCCTATCTCGCCACCATCCCATGACACAGATGATTCTCATTAACATCTGGGGGACAGGAACTCTACCTTTGATATAGAAAAAGATAAAAGCAGAGTAGAGCCAAAATGGCACAGAAGTAGAAGCCACACATTCTCTGCCACTTGCTTGCTGTGTGACCTTGGAAAATCTTAGACGTGGCTTCCTTGTCTAGATGGAGAAGAAAGCAACAGTAAGTGTTTCACAGTGTGAGCATGAGGATCAAATGAAAGGCATCCACAGCCTTCTGTATGTCAGCTTCAGGAACTCTCTAGAGAGAACTAGCATGATAAAAAGTGGGACAGAAAACGGCAAGCAGTAAGTCATGTGTTTTGATTCCTTATCCTGCTGACAACCTCATATTATCTATCCCATTTAATCCTCACAGGGATATTAAATTTTGTAACTCACCTTTACAGACAAAACAACAGATTTAGGGAGAACACTTCCCCTGACCACATAGTTACTGTGTGGTGCCGCTAGGATTTTAAAACTTTTTTTTTTAATTATTTGCCTTGGTGTTTGCCTGGAACTGGGAACTGGAACTACAGACAGTTGTGAGCTGCCATGTGGGTGCTGGGAATCGAACCCTGGTCTTCCAGAAGAGCAGTCAGTGCCCTCAACCCCTGAGCCATCCCTACAGCCCAGGATTCTAAACTCAGTAACTCTAAGGAGCATCTTATCTGCCTACTAACTGGACTTGTGGCTCAATAGTGGCCTCTATGACATCCTGAATGCCACCCCCCTCGACGTTGCTAAACAACCTTCCTAGAGGAAAACATAAGCAAGTCTGCCATTCCTCCCAAGGCCCTGACAAACCAAGTTACATGTTCTCCTATGTTCACTCTGGGAAGCCAATGAGTTTATCAGGCTCCGTACACAGTACACACAGGTGGGAACTTACTTACAAGGGTGGTACTGTTTCCTCCATGGGTCTCACCTGGAAAGCCCTGACCCAGCAAGGAGAGCTAGCTTCTCCTTAGTTGCATAGATGGAACCTTTCCTAAGTGTTCCCTGTCCTGGATACTCCAGCTTCCCCAAGGGAATTTTACAGAACAGAGGAAGAGCTCTGGAAACCCAGTTGGGGGTCCTGTAGCCCTCCCCCACCCAACCCTAAGGGGCACAGACAGCGACCCTAGCTGCATCATTTTGAAGGGAAGCTGCCTGGTTCAGAGGACAGTCACTCCAAACACTAAACAGTGCTATGAAGGGAGCCCACAGTCTGACCCTTTGCTTCTAACTCCCAAGAACTGTTCTGCGGCAGAGCATTCAGGGTGCTCAAGTGAAAATGAAGAATTTTCTTGAATGAAATGGGAATTTATAGCGAAAGTCATCACACTAGAGGAAATCCATTTTATAATAAAAAACACATTGTAAAGAAATGGTGGGAACGGCGTGTGGTACAAACTGCCATGCCAAACATAATTCAGACCACAACAGTGGAGGACAGGGCAGGGGCAGGGAAGGTTGAGAGCCACCAGAAAGGTGGCATGGTTCCCTTTAAAGAACTCCATTCTGAGGATTCAAGTGTCCAACTTACCCTGGAAGGGACCTTAGGATCCCTTTGCATTCTCACTGCAAATCAGAGGCTAGTTCTTGAAAACTAGCACCCTTCAGCTGAAAGCTGGGGTCTATGGTATGCACAGGCAATGCTTTAATGAAGTGGTCTATGGTGTGTACAGATGATTCTTTAACATGGTGGTCTGTGGTGTGTACAGGAGACCTTTAACATAGTGGTCTGTGGTGTGTGTACTGGCGACATTTAACATGGCCTGTTGTACCAGGCAATGTCTTGGCAACTATCAGTGATGGAAAAATGTATCCTTTTCATATTCAATTGTTGTTATCATTTTGATTCAATAAACAATATAACGCTAGGACTGAGGAGATGGCTTAGTTGCTGGTGCTTTCTATGTAGACTAGAAGACTTATGTTTGATCTCTAGATCACACATTTAAAAACATACACACAAAAAACTGGATGTGGTGACACATGCCTGTAATCCCAGCAGGAGGTGGAGATAGGAAGAAGCCTAGGTCTTGCTAACTCTAGTGTAGCCAAATCAGTGAGATCCAGGTTTTGTGACAGAGCCCTATCTCAAAAAATAGACAATGCCGAGGAATGACACCTTAGGTTGACTTCTGTCCTATGTAGGGGCATAAAAAATGAAAATAAATAAATAATGTAACTCTACAAAAAGCAACTATAAATATTAATATTTTATAATTATTCATACTAAAATGTACTGCAAACATTAAGTAATGTTAGTGAGGTTGTATACATACATAATGAAGAACTGTACTCTGAATTTCTTACCATATTTTATTTACACTTTATTTCTTCTCCAGGCTTAAACCAAATGCATCTCTCTATACACTGTCAAGTGTTACCATTAGATGCTAGCAACCAGCAGGGTGTACCCAGCTAAACTGTCCAGCAAGTAGGCAGGCAGCCCAGACAGCTCTGTGGTGTTGAGTAGAGAAAAGAGATATCAGATCATCAAAAAATAGTATTTTAGTGTAAGGTGAAATATTCAGAAGGTGGAATGAGGCAGAGACAGAGTTACCCAGAGGCTCTAGGAGCAGCTGACCTGAGGTGGATGTGTAGCACAGAAAGGAGACAGAGTGCTTAGAACACTGTAGAAACAGGGACTGAGAACTTCTGACACTTGTCCTCTGACCTACACAGATACACTCACACAAAGATACACACGTACACAGATACACACAAAAATACACAAACACTGACACAGAATAATAAATTACAAATAATTTTTAATTGGTGTCATTTATGGTGGCACATGCCTTTAATTCCAGCCCTCAGGAGGCAGAAGCAGGCTGATCTCTTTGAGTTCAAGGCCAGCCTGGTCTACAGAGTAGTTTCAGGACAGCCAGGGCTATACAGAGAAACCCTGTCTCAGAAGCAAATTAAAAAAAAATTAATGGAAAATTGGATTTACATGCTATAGTAGGTTGGCTCTAGCCCCCAGAAAATTCTACATCCTGGAGCAATAAACCTAGATCTCGTCGACTCATCCAGAATAGCTGGCAGGCATCTGGAGAGATGGTTGGGGGTAAAAGGAGTTTGCACATCTTCTGGAAGATTAGCTAGAATCCCACAACTACATGGAGGTTCATAGCCACATCTAACCACAGTTCTAGGGCATCTGACATTCTCTTTGGAACTTCTTGAACTCCTACATGAATGCAGTACACATACATACACTCAGGAATGCATGCATTTTAAAAGACGAGCTGACCAAACCCATGGATTCTCCTGGCTCTTCCCACCACCACTGGGATTACAAATTTACACTGCCACACACTTTCCTGTGGATGCTGTGGAACTAAAACGGGGCCCTTATATTTATTCAGCAAGCACTCCGCTGAATGAACCACCTCCCTAGTTCATAAATATCCTTTTTAAAAGTTTAAGTGAGTGTATGTGTGTGTTCATGCTAGTGCCTGAGTCCTCTGAAAGAATAACAAACATTTTAACTGCTGAGCCATCTCTCCAGCCACACAAATACTTAAGGACTCAAAGGGAGAAGAAAGGTCAATGTGGTGGCTGTGCCTGTAGTCCCAGCTACTTAGAAAGCTGAGATAAGAGGATCTGCCTGAGTACCTTAGTGATGCCTCACAAAAACAAAATCAACTGTCATGGAATATTATTTTAAGGTGTATTACACTTGTTCATGCTGTGGAACATTTAATGATGCAAAGATGTGTTGCATTCTTTTATGATGCATTTGTTGAACTCTGAGAATCTGTGTTACTGTACCTGTCTAAAACACCTGATGGTCTAATAAAGAGCTGACCAGCCAATAGCAAGGCAGGAGAAAGGATGGGCGGGGCTGGCAGGCAGAGAAAATAAATGAAAGGAGAAATCTGAGAAGAGATCAGGAAGCAAAAGGAGGAGAGGAGGGTATTAGGGGCCGGGGTGGGTGGCGATAGGAAGGACCCAGTCAGGGCTGGGTAAAGCTCATGCCATGCAAGCCCAAGGAACTGCTTCAGACACCAGAACCCATGTAAGGCTGGACACAGAGTCACATCTGTAATTCTGGAACTCCTATGGCAGCACGGGACAGAGACAGGAACATCTGCAGAGGCTGGAAGGCCAGATAGCTTGGCCTACACCGTGGGAACAAGAAGAGACTGTGTCTCAGAGAAGGTGGGAAGGCAAAGACTGATATCCCCAGCTAGCCTCTGATCTCCATACACCCACAGTGACACACATGCACGTGCATGTACACATGCACACACAGCCACAGCAACACACATGCACGTGCATGTACACATGCACACACAGCCACAGCAACACACATGCACGTGCATGTACACATGCACACACAGCCACAGCAACACACATGCACGTGCATATACACATGCACACACAGCCACAGCAACACACATGCACGTGCATGTACACATGCACACACAGCCACAGCAACACACATGCATGTGCATGTACACACGCACACATGCAGGCACATTTTTAAACTTAATTTAAAAAAGAAGAAATGTAAAGGGAACCCAGTCAGGCTGACCCATTCAGGTCAGGAAGCGAAACTAGTGTACTGTGAACCCCACCTCCAGTTTCCTCCCTTCTTCCTTGTCTCCTGCCCACCGCCTTTCACTCTGCCATGATTTACCCACAGGCAACTATGATGATTAAGCTGCCTCAGGTGGGTGCTCTGGAGTGTGGGGCATAAGAGTTTTTCTCTGTCATCTTGGCCAAGCACAGCCTCCTGCTGTCCCCTCAAACATACCCAGCAGACTTGCCTTTGGCCCATCTCTGAGATGCCAGGGAAGGCAGGGATACAACCACCAGTCTTGGATATGCTCCTTTTTTAGAGGCAGCCCAAGTGAGGACCCAGTACAGCAGAAGCAAAGAGATGGGGGTGGAAAGCAGAACGGGCGGGGGGTGTGGGGGTGTCACAGGCAGGACAGGCCTCACACTTCAAAGGATTTTAAACAAAGGCACATACTTGTTTCCATACTCACTCTGAATTTCTCCTCAAAAGAGTAATACGAAAAAAAAAAAAAAAAAAAAAAAAAAAAAAAAAAAAAAAAAAAAAAAAAAAAAAAAAAAAAAAAAAAAAAAAAAAAAAAAAAAAAAAAAAAAAAAAAAAAAAAAAAAAAAAAAAAAAAAAAAAAAAGAGTAATACGAAGTGATGGAAAGAGCCAGTTCAGAAAGCCAGGGAGAACAAAGGCGTGATTCACGTGCTGTGGACTGGATTGGCCCAATCTGCTTCCTGTGTGCTCAGCTTACCAAAGCAAGGACCTCAACACTTTTAAAACAGAGACACATTTGATACTGAGTTTGTGAAGAGGTGGCCTTGAGGTAGATAGGTTAAGCATTTTCTAGTGTAAACTGGTTCAAAGTAGTATCAAACCCCTTGTCTCTTAATATAATGGTCTCAAGCACCAGTTGCCTTATATCCCATTGGTCTAAACCTTTTGTGCCCATGGTTGTTAACGCTGACACTAGACAATTCATTCCTTCCTATTGGCCAGAGTGATTTTATTACATATAATAAGATATATAACATTGGATCTTGGATCTTAAGATACTTCTACTTTTTTCCTCAAGTGGACAAAGAGAAAAATCACAAATATTGAATCAAAATCTGATTCTAAAAGGCAAAAAAAAAAACCCAAATTTACCAGAAGACCCCAGGTCTCCCAGTTCTGCATCTTTGTATAGATACCTGGCCAAATCCTAAAAATCCTTAAACCGAAACACCCTATGTCTATAGGCAGGTGAATGAGATGTCCTATATGGCATGCTTAGCATGATGGAACACACATGAGTGTCCTCAACTAGCACTTCCTAGAATTAAATTATTACCATTATTATTATTTTCTGATTCCCTCACTGCATTGTTTGGGAGTCAAATGAGGCCATTGCCTCCAAACACTGGACTCCTGCCATGTGCAGAGCATCACCCATGATGAAGAATACAGATGTGGGAGTACCTTCAATGAACAGGGGAGCTTCCAACGGACAGACTAAGGCAGTTGGCTCTAAGTACAGATACCAGGCACAACGCTAGCTCTATATTATTAAGGAACCAATCTGAACATTCCATCTATTCATTAAGTGAACCCTGATTAACTGCAAGGCATCTTTCCAGGATATCTCATGGGAAAGATCTGATCCAATATTAAAATTCTATTGCATTGCTATGTAGATTATGTGAATATAGTCTTCATTAGATATTACTCAGTTGTCTTGCAGGTCACTGAATGTTCATGTACATCCTTTGTAAAATACTTAATTTTAAAAATTATTTAATATAAAACCATATAGCTAATGCCAGGTAACACATGAGAATCCATAGATATGCAAGATACAATGTAGTTATTGATAAATTTATAACTTGGTTAACAAGACAGTATATCTAATACATGAAACAACTATACAAAAAGTGAAGACAATGTATAGCTGCTGTGTGGGAGTTGGAGAGAGAGCTATTCCTGGAGGATATGTTGGCTACCAGACTAAGGAAATTCTAAGAACAGGAATACCAGAGCAGAGATGCTGCAGAGATGCCAGGAAATACAAAGGAAAAAAGTTGAAATGCTGCTAAGAAAAGGTACCGAGCTGCATATGCAGTGGGATTATGTTGCTACATTGAAAATATTTGTCCCTCCTACTGGTTTAATAAAAAGCTGATTGGCCAGAGGCAGACAGGAAGTGTGGGTGGGGCTACCAAACTAAAAAACTCTGGGAACAGGAAGAACAGAGCATAGAGAAGCTGTGGAGATGCTAGGAGATGCAGAGGGAAGAAGCTGAAATGCTGCTTTAAGAGAAGGTTCAGAGCCACATGGCTAAACAGGATAGTTTAATAATAAGGAGTTAGCAAACTATATGCCTGGGCCCTAGATCAATCAACATGAAATTAACGTAAGCATCTGTGTGTCTCTAGGGGTCTGCAGGTCTGTGAGCCAGAACCTTGTGGCTAGGCCAGAAACATAATACAACACAAGACAATTAAAGAAAGTCATGTGATGATGGTTCAGCTGGTAATGGTGCCTGCAGCAAAGTTGGCTGCTGAGTTTGACCTTTGCAGCTCACATGGTGGAAGGAGTCACCTCCCACTAGATATCCTCTGACTCCCATATGTGTGCATGTGTGCCATGGTGTCTACATGCAACTAAGTAAGACAGAGTGTTAAAACATAGTGAAACACAGAAAAGGAGGAATTATTCAGTGTGGCCACATTGAAAGAAGGGCAGATAATGAGGTCTGGTAAGTGCATCCCACCCCCAAATCTGCCTTTGGGGTCCTAAGATGCAGTTTCAATTTAAGTAGTTGTGGTCAAGCTGTGTCTCACCCATCACTGCACATCAGTCGTTGCTTCGGCTCTCTCTTGCAAGCCAGCAGACCTGAATGAAATCTCTCATCAGACACAAGTTTCTCTGGCTGGCATGAGGTCTCACCATTTTTCTTTGTTCAGTATAATTCCTAGGGAATTTTCTTAGCACCAGTTCAGCATTCTGACAGCCAAAAGGAAGAATACAAGTGTCTTTTTAGAACACTTTTATTCCTTCGAGAACAGTCACAGAATCATATTTGCAGAAGGTGAAATACAGACTCGTTTGCTGTGCCCTCTCAGAAGCCACCAAGCAAATGAAATTGCCCTTGACCATGTTCTCCACTCAAGAAAACTTCCTACTTTTTCTTTTCTTGTGACAGACATTTCCTAAAAAGGCTGGAGAGATGACTCAGAGGTTGAGAGCACTGACTGTTCTTCCAGAGGTCCTGAGTTCAATTCCCAGTACCCACATAGTGGCTCACAACCATCTATGATGGGATCTAGTACCCTCTTCTGTATATAGTATACATAATAAATAAATCTTTTTTAAAAAGACTTTAAAAAACACATATGGTAATATAAAAGAATATATAACTAGGCAGGGGTAGTGAATGCTTCTAATATCAGCACCTGGGAGGCAGAGGCAGGCAGATCTCTATGAGTTTGAGGCTAGCTTGATCTATACACCAAATTCCAGGACAGCCAGAGCTACACAGAGAAACCCTCTCTCAAAAACAAACAAAAAAGAATATATATTTTTATAATGTTATTTTAATTATTGTATAATATTCCATTACATAAAACAAAGTGATGAAAAGAACCAGTTCAGAAAGCTAAAGAAAGCAAAGATGTGGTTACCCTGGTGTGATTAACCCATATTTACTATAGAAAATTTAGGAAAGAGTACAAATAAAAATAATTTATAATTTAATATTATAAACAGAGGCACTACTACTGCTTTGAGGATTGTTTTCTAGGAATTTGTAAACAGCTATCTTGGGTAGTGGTGGTGGATTTTGTGAGACAAGGTCTCAGTGTGGACTAGCTGACCATGAACTCCCATGTACCCCAGGCTGGGCTCTAGCTGACCATGAACTCCCATGTACTCCAGGCCGGGTCCTAGCTGACCATGAACCCCCATGTACTCCAGGCTGGGCTCTAGCTGACCATGAACTCCCATGTACCCCAAGCTGGGCCCTAGCTGACCATGAACTCCCATATACCCCAGGCTGGGCCCTAGCTGACCATGAACCCCCATGTACCCCAGGCTGGTCTCTAGCTGACCATGAACTCCCATGTACCCCAAGCTGGGCTCTAGCTGACCATGAACCCCCATGTACCCCAGGTTGGGCCCTAGCTGACCATGAACTCCCATGTACCCCAGGCTGGGCTCTAGCTAACCATGAACCCCCATGTACCCCAGGCTGGGCCCTAGCTGACCATGAACCCCCATGTACCCAGGCCAGGCCCTAGCTGATCATGAACCCCCATATACCCCAGGCTGGGCTCTGACTTGTAATCCTTCGGTCTCAGCTTCCCGAATGCTAGGTTTATAGGTGGAAGCCACCGAGGCTGACTCCCTGTTTAGGTTTCACGTGTGTTTCCAAACCCTCCTGGTGTTTTCCTCAGTCGGAAGTCATCCTCTAAGATTTCCTCAGCTTCCTGTCTCCCAGCTCTGCCCTCCTTGGCTCCCACCTGGAGGTCACAAGTGGTCACCTCCCTGGCAATGTGAAGGTGGATTGTCATCTCATCTGTTGATTTTCTGTCCATGAAACAGCTACACAAGGCCCTTCCATATTTAGAAATCTTACTGAATGCCTGGACGATGTGAGGGAGTTGGTATTGATAAAGTGGGGCCTAATTATTGGACTGGGCATACAGGAACACGCCTGTAATCCCAACACTTGGGAGGCTGAAGCAGAAAGATGTTCCATGTTCAGGGAAAGACTGTCTCTGAACAGACCTTCCTTAATATCCCATTCCTAAAGTCTTGTGATTACGCCACAGAAAAGAATTCCTTCGAGACCACTTCCTTGGGCCTTGTTTGTTATGATTGTCTTGTCAAGCAGCCCCAGAGTGGTGGGATTTTTATTGCAGTTTAGAGCTAATTTGAAGATAATAAGTGCATATACAGTATGAAACATCTTAAGTCTTTCTGCTGACTTTCTTTGAAGTGTTCTGCATTTTATTTCAGGCTAGATTTTAAAGGCTTTGATGGTGCTGATTTCCATATTTATAATTAGTCACCTTTGAGCTATGCATCCACTTTGGTATTTGGGGCTTTCTTGCTTGCTTAGTTTGGGCAGCAGAATCTTGCCTTTTATTTGGACCATCATGAGCAGGAGACAAGCAACGATGTCTTCTTGCCTGTTTCCTTAATCATGTTTTATTTCCTTTGCATTGGGCACAGACGCTTCCAATCAACTAATTGAATAGCAGTGGGCTGCTCTGGTTTGTTTTCAAGAGGCCATTACATGCTAGCCATCTCTCTGTGCTCGGCTCAAGTCCACTTTTGTACCATCTACAGTTGAGTATCCACTTCGACCCTCCCACTCCAAATATGAGGCTTAAATTGCACTCACTACTCCCGTGATGGCGCCAGCTTTGGTGGCCACTGGAATCCTAATGTATCTGGCAGGGTTGGCAGCTTTGCTCAAGTCCACTGGTCCTGAAGCCGCCACACTACCCTGCCACCCTCTCCATCCTTTCCTCTCTTCAGTCACCCTTGCCTTCTTTCAGCAAACATTTGTTTCCCCGTATATATGTTTCCTCTTTTAAAAGAAGCATGCCACTTGGCAGTGGAGGTGCATGCCTTTCATCCCCGCCTTCGAGAGGCAGAGCCAGGCAGATCTCTGAGTTTCAGGTCACCCTGGTCTACACAGTGAGTTCCAGGATGGTCAGGGCTATACAGAGAAACATTTTCTAGAAAAAAAAGAAGCGTGCCTTTGAGGTTCGGGATATGGTTCAGTGGGTAAAGAGATTGCCTGGCATTTTTGAGTCCCAGATTTAATTGCTAACACTTTAATAAAATTATAAAAGAAAGTGAATCAAAAGAAAAAGAAAAAAAAAACATGTTCTTTTCTCTGGGGACTAAGTTGTTGGAGAAAGGAACCCACGGCCTAAGGCAGATTGCGCATGCTCCATATCTGAGCTCCACCTCCCCCAATACCTCCAATTTCCAGCTCAGGGTGGTTGCTGAGTTTTCTTCACAGAACTTCCCTTGGATATTCTATAGAAAATGTCTATCCCTGTGTTGGTTCCCCAAGCAGGCTCTCTCTTTTACTGCAATCAGATGTCAAGATACCTTTAACTCTCTGCCTCCCCCTGCTCACTCCATTCTAGCCCTGGGCCAGGGGCCAGGGGCCAGCTGCTCTCTCCAGCTAAACAAGCTTACACTCCCTTCTCTCCTTCCAAAGTGGAGTCTTCTCCCAAGGCGTAGGTCCTCCACACCCTTTGCAAGTGTATCTGGCAGTGTATCTGTCCATGACTTTGGACAGCTGGCTCCATGCCTGTGCTGTGGACATCCCAGGAACTGATGGAGTGGACCATCAAAGCCAAGAGTGCTAGGCTACTGTGTTTCATCTCCCGCAGCTCAGCGGGAAACCCCCGCAAGGCCAAGCTCCTGCGGCACCAAGGGCAGTGTGTGGCTGGATACATCCCTTTGGCAGGAATGAAATCAGAGAGAGCCAGGCACGCTGGGGAAGAATGTGTGATGCAAGAGGGAGCACATGATCACAGACAAGCTTCCTTGGCAGCACCGCCGGAGATCTGTCTCAGCCACCAGGAAAGAATCCCGTTAACTGTAAAACATGACCCATTTGACAGGCGTGCAATGTGGTTACTCTCCAGTACAAGGGTAAAAATAGGTACTACTTTATTAAACATGTCGTTATGCTGTTGTTATTTGGTTTCTTGAGACTGGGTTTCTCTGTGTAGCCCTGGCTGTTCTGGAACTAGCTCTGTAGACCAGGCTGGCATCAAACTCACAAAGATCCACCTGCCTCTGCCTCCCAAGCGCTAGGACCAAAGGGCTGCACCAGCACTGCCCAGCACTTGTCATTTACTTTTGATGTTGGGATTGAAACGGGGCTCTCTGCATGTTCAACACAAGTTCTCACCCTCAGCCCATACACTGTTGTTCTGCCAACATTATAACAAGTATCCAAGACAATCAACTTATAAGGACAAAAGATATATTATTATTATGACTCATACTTTTGAAGGTCTGAATCCATGACAGGTTGTTTCTGCAACTTGGAGCTTGTGACAAGACAGCAGGTTATGGCAGGAACACCCCTCAGAGCAAAAACCACAAAACTGCTCATGGGCAAGAAACAAAAAGAGGAAGAGATGAAAAGCCCACAATCCCCTTCAGAGGCAGGGCCCCATAAACTAAGGACCTACTACTAGGTGCCACCTCGAAAAGGTCCCACCGCCTTCCAATAGACCACACTAGGGAACAAACATGTACACACTTACCTTAGAAGGACAGCTAAAAGTCAAACCACAGAACACAAATAAGGACTACCCCTGGAAAACAGCAAATGGTTAATAAATCCCCAGCACAAGAGTTATTATTATTCAGGTATGCTTGCTCATGGCCATAATCCTAGCATCTGGAAAACTGAGGCTCTGAACTCAAGGCTATCTTGGGCTACCTAGTAAATCCCAGGTCAGCTTGAGCTACAGAGCAAGACCCATCTTCAAGAGGAAGAAAAAAAAAAACACTCCAAATCAGAATATGTGTTTAATGCCTCTCTCTATTAATAAAGCAAGATATATCTACTATATCTATATGTTATATGTGGTTTTTAGTGTCTTATATATGTTTTAGCTTTCAAGAGTTTATACAATATGGTAAGTGAGAAAGTTATAGAATTCTATTGTAAAAACACCTTAAATTAATAGCCTAAAAGAAAAGATTTCTAGGCTGGGGTGTGTTTTTGGAGTTTACCTGGAGTATGTGAGGCCCTGCATTTAATTCCAGAACTGCAGGAAAAAGAAACAGAAATAAAAAGCATTTCTGAGAAATGAATGATTCCCCACCAGCTAGCTACTCAGGGCTGTACAAATTCACTGCTTGCAGATTAGCAACTTCCCAGGCATTGTGAGGCAGCCAGGACCCAGTACTTGAGAGGGTTGCTGTCAGTTCAAGGCCAGCCTCAGCCACATACTGAGACCCTCTCAAAAATAAATCAGTACAAATGAACAACTTAATAGATGTTGAAGATGTCTACAAATATAACTACATAATGGTCAGAAAGAATTATAAAGGTTATAGGTTATTGCAAAGGGTTTTAGGGGGATTGCAGTCTTTTTGAATGAGTGATATTTAAGACTAGAACAGTAAATTTTCCTTTAAACTGGATGGAGGGCTCTGAAAGATCCTCTTAGATGGCCTGAAAGAATCATAATGTGTGGAGAAAGCAGCTTTCTTTTTCGAAAAACAGAGAGGACAGTTTCTGGAAGACTACAGAACACCATGTTACAGAGCAGCAGGGCAAGCAAGTGTCCGACTCTCATTTCTGGGATGGGTGTTTGTGGAAGCAACCGGAGGAGAAGTTCTTTCAGTGCATGGTTTCGGGAATTCAGTCCATGGCGGCTTGGAGGAACATTGTGGTTTGGAGGAACATTGTGGCGGCAGAAGCCTGTGTCAGGAGCATGTGTCAGAGATGCCTGGATCGAGTGTCCAACCATTCAGGGGGCTGCAGTCCATATTCATACCATACCGAGTTAGTTAGTTCCAGGACAGCCAGGGCTACACAGAGAAAGGCTATCCAAAAAAAAAAAAATGGTGAATTGTACCTGAGTGTAATGCCCAAAGTTGTTCTTTGATCTCCACATGTATACACACACACACACACACACACACACACACACACACACACACACACACAGAGAGGAATATGCATATGCATGTACACATACCCACAGTAATTGTGGGTACTTCGACTACTTCATATAAAACCTCCTCACATGAAAAAGTCCCATGAGGAAAAATGAGAGCATGTGAATAGCGTCCTTGATGGCACAATTACAGGCAAATTGTATCTATTTCTTTAACCATTTAGATAGCAGTACATAAAAACCTTTGGAAACTTAGCTTAGAGAAAATTTTTTTTTTCTTTTTCTTTTTGAAGACAGGGTTTCTCTGTATCCCTGGCTGTCCTGGAACTTGCTATAGACCAGGCTGGTCTTGAACTCAGAGACCTATCTACCTCTGCCTCCTGAGTGATGGGACTAAAGGCATGCACCACAACCCCCTAGAGAAAAATATTCTCTAAATATTTAGAATAAAGGGTAAAGGAAATGCAGAGGCTTCACTGGAAAGTGAAGAATTCACAGAGATAACAAGACTTTTCAACCAGGTCTGGAGCACACCCAGACATGACAGAAGTGTTTAATGCTGATGAAAATAAAATAATAACAAACACTTGACTAGAGAGATGGCTCAGGGCCAAGAGACTTGACTGCTCTTCCAGAGGACCCAGGTTCAATTCCCAACACCCACATGGCAGCTCACATCTGTCTGTACCTCTTGTTCTGGGGGATCTGATACCCTCATACAGACATACATTCAGGCAAAACACCAATGTGTATAAAATTAAAAAAAAAAATAAGAAAAAACCCACTATGGTAGAGAAATCAAAAAGAGAGCAAATGCTGCCCTAGCTGTCAAAAGAATGGGCATGCTCCAGTATACAGGAAGAACAATGGTGCCGGTCCAGTGAGAAGGGAAAAGGATCAGGCAGGATGATGGGTGTTCAGTGACAGGAAGCTGCTGTCAGCCACTGGGATGACATGCTCTGTGAGGCTGGAGGTGAGGACGTCTATGAGAGGAGGGTGACTGTGAAGCAGTCCAGACAGCAAAGACAGGCAGATGTCATTCATTTGGCCATAGTTTGGGAGATTCTAGTTCATAGCCAGCTGGACCCATTGCATTGGGTTTGAGGTGAGGCAGCATGGCTCTGTGGGTGCATGGGGGAGGAAGATGCTCACCTCACCACCAGGTACAAATAAAAGAATAAAAGAAAGAGAAAAGACTAGAGACCCCCCAATCCTCTTGAGTGAAATCTCCCCCACTGGACCTCACCCCCATTCAAACAGGGTCTCACTATATATTAAAGACTGCCTAGAACTCACAATCCCCTTCCTTACCCTCCTTTACTGGGACCTGGGGGATTGACAACCATGCTGGGGACACAGGATGGGAAAGCGCCATTTCAATGAGTATGAGGCTCCCATACACATCATACTAGGTATTGAGCCTTTAACCCCTAAGCCTTTAATAGAACATTCCAGATCCAAACAGTAGGAATATGTTTGGAATAGCTTATTAATGTAAATCATAGTTTGATTGTGAGAACTTTGCAGTTTCTATCACTTCTACACATTGCAATTTAGGGTCCACTGTGTGCAGTAATTTGACCTGCTTTACATTAGAGAATTCCGTTAAGAAAGTGTGTAGATCTAATGGGAAAATGAACGGGTGCAATGGGATGTGCAAATCAGTAATTACTGTTCAGATTATTTTCATTCATTATATATAGGATTAAGCTTTCTAACTTGAAATTTTTTTTAAATTTTGCATAAACATGCCACAATTCTATGCTGAACCTTCTGCTAGTTACTTTTCTACCAATTGTGACAAAATCCCTAACAGAAGCCACTTGAGGAAAGATTTTACTTTGGCCCACAATTTCATCGTGGTGATTGTAGTTCCTCATGGTGGAAAAGGCTGAGGACAAGGGTTCCATCAGTGCTGCTGGAAGGGTGAGCAGAGAGAGAGGCTATTCACAGGGTCGATGACCAGAAGGTAAGGAAAGCAGCCTGAACCAGAAATAGGTATAACCCTCAGTGGCCGCCCTGATGGTCTAATTCTACCGATCAGACCACATCTCTTTACGGCTCTTCGAAAATACCACCAAAATATGGGGATTGAGTATTCAGAACACAGACTTGTTGGGGGCATTTCAGATTTAAACCATAATAGACCCACTTTATAGTATCTTGAGTGTATCCATTTATGAAAGCATAGATATATCCATATCTTTCCACCTTCCGAATCATCTAGTCACTACCCAGTCTTTGTATTTATTGATGGGCATGCTTCATAAGGACCCAAGGCTGAGGTCGGAAATGCATCCTGCTTATTTTAACATACTGCTGTGGTTCCAATGCTTCTTCCTAAAAGAAAAAAAATTAGGTTAGCCAACCTATTTCAGATAATAATATTGTAACCAATATTAATGCATTATACTATAGAAGCTAGCCCAGAAGAGCAATACATATTTCTGGAGCAAGAATTAGCAAGATAGCCTGGATTTTAATGAGCTTGTGGACAGCTGAGGAAACAATTTCCCTTGAAATGGAAATTGCTGATTGCTGATCCAAGTGCAGAGTTGGAAAGGCCCTTTGGCCTGTCTAGTCACAGATTCACAGAATGTAAGCTTTGGAGAGGACCTTTCGGGGTGGCTTCCCCCCTTCCTTCTGTGTACCAACCCTAATGTGTGGGTGCAAAGACCAAGGGCCACTCACAAGAAAATGAATGGGAAATGCCTTTCAAAGTTACAGGAGGTCACTCTATTAATAAAGTGAAGAATCCAAGTTAAAGAATAGTTGGGGATGTGGGATATGGTTGAAAGGACCTTTCAGTGTCATACCTGGGTCCTGAGAAGCCACAGAGAATTTCCTAAAGGATTCTCTGGGCAGTCAAAAGAAAACTTACTGCATGAAACAAAATTATTAACAATTATAACCAGGCATGGGGCTTACATTTATGACATCAATACTCAGGACATCACCAGTACTCAGGGCGTCAACAAATCATATTTTTATTATCGTTCGTTCTCTCTCTCTCTCTCTCTCTCTCTCTCTCTCTCTCTCTCTCTCTCTCTCTGTCTCTCTGTCTCTCTGTCTCTCTCTCTCTCTCTTTCTCAAGCAGGCTCATAACTAAGCATGATAGTTTATGCTTGCAACCCCAGAAGTCAGGGAAGGGAAGCACTCTGTGAAATTTAAGGATCAGTCATCAGAGATGCTGACAGATTTCTGTGAGCTCAAGACCAGCCTGATCTACATCACAAGTTCTAGGCAAAACAGGGTGGCATAATGACACATTATTTCCCATCTCCAAAAAAGCCACTGTGATAGCATAGTCCCACAATCTCAGCAGTTGGGAAGGGAAGGCAGGAGGATTACCACAGTCGGAGGCCATGCAGCTGTGTCTTAAACAAACAAAAATTAAATTAGGCTTTGTTCTAAGTACTAATGCAGAACAATTGCTGTATGTTGTTTTAAGATCGGTATCTTTTGCACAGTTATGTACAATATGCTACCACATGCGTCTAAAAAAGTAAGAAAAGAATGTAAATGCAGGTGTAGTGGGATAGGTTTGCAAGTGCCCATTATGGGGGAGGCTGAGGCAGCAGACTGCTTGAGCCTAGGAGTTCAAGACCATCAGAGAAACAAGTATCTTCAAGATTCTGAGGGTGCTTGTTAAAGCCCATGTGGTTACTCACTAGAATTAAAAGCCTCAGGAGCCCAAGGGAAGAGGGCTGCAGCAAGTGCGAGACCAGGAGAGGCCAGCCTGGGCTACAGGAGGAGACACTGTCTCAAGTCGGGGTGAGGAGTGGAGGAGTTGACTCACAGAGGCCTGAGGTTCATTTCTCAGCTCACAGCCATCTCTAACTCCAATTCCAAAGGGACCTGATACCCTTTTCTAACTCCAAGGACATCAGGTGTGCGTGCGTGCGTGCGTGTGTGTGTGTGTGTGTGTGTGTGTGTGTGTGTGTGTGTGTGCAATATTCATACACATAAAAATTAATGTATGTAATTTTTTAAAAATAAGAAGGATAAAGAGATAGGGAAGGAAGATGGGCATTGTGTATGTGTATATTTGTGAAAATGTATAAAATGTCTCTAAACAGGTACATTAAAAGTTGATTATTTTATTACTTTGAGAGAAGGGAATAAAATAGATGGATGAAGTTTTATGCTAGAAATTGAACTTATTTTTCATTTTTCTTTTGAACATTTGAAATTGGCTTCTTTATTTCCTAGTACCTAAATAGAATAATCTTTTCTCTGTGTCTACTGAGGATTCAACGCAGCACGTGAGCACACTGAGGACATCCTTCACCACTGAGTTACAAGTTCAATTCCAAATAATTACAACTGAGGTCTGAGCATGGGATTGTAGCTTAGTTGTAAAATATATAACTAGCATTTGGGAGGCCCCAAGTTACACACACACCTCTCATATACACCATACATCTCACACACACACATACACACACACACACACACACACACACACACACACGTTGTCTCATCTGGAACACTTTATTATTATTATTATTATTATTATTATTATTATTATTATCAATTAGTCTATTTGTGTTCTAGCTTATCCAGCTCCACAGCATTCAGTAAGGAAGCCAACTGGTGGCTCACTCACAAACAGCCAGGGGGTGACATCTGCCACTAAGCTTTGGTTCAGTTATTCTCCTCTGTGCCTTACTCTCCAAGCTGTGCTGGGCATTACGACTGCACTTTCTGACAGCATGCCAGGTACTGTCACATACAACTGTGATGGGACACTAAACTGGAGCCGTATCCTGCCACAGCTGGCTGAGGACTTAGCATGTGCTATAAATAGCAGTCACAAATAAAAGCAATCCTCTTCTTAAATGCAATCCATGAGATATTTGCAGAACAGAGAACTTGACAACATGTTGGAATCCCTCTGCACTGAAGAACATCCTTTGCAGGGCTTACCCCTTCCTGGCCATCTAGTTTCTGGAACATGATTGGGACCAAACCCTTTCTAAGTCCGTTTAACAAGCTCATAGACAGGATCAAATTGGATCTGTGTGTGTGATCTCCTGGCCTCCCAGACAGACATTCTGAGCTGAGTGGGAACCATCTGCATCAGCTGAGATAATGTTTGGGAGCCTGTGAATCCACCCTCAGCCTTAGGTTCCATTTCTTTAGCTGGGATGGATTTTCTAGAAAGAGAAGCATCTGCCTGGTGACACATTTGTAAATCATTTCCCCAGCCCCTCTCAGACGTGCAAGTATCTGCTCCTGCTCCTCCAAAGTCTTTGAATAACTGCTCACTTGGGGATTGATTTGGTCTTTATAAACCCAAGATCAAGTGGGCCTGGTCAGCTCAGTTACTCCAGAGGCTGAGACAGAAAGAGGCTCTCAAGTTCAAGGCCTGCCTAAGAAGCAAGAGATCTGGTCTCAAAAAATAAAAATATCAAGCTGGGCGGTGGTGGTGTACACTTTAATCCCAGCACTTGTAGGGACAGAGGTAGGTGGATCTCTGTGAGTTTGAGGCTAGCCTTGTCTACCCAGTGAGTTCTAGGTGAGTCAAGGAAGCATAAAGAGACCCTATCTCAAACAAAACAAAACCAAAAACAACAAAAAGCTGTTCTTGTGGTGGCAAATGATAAAACACATATAAGGCCCACATCTAAGGAAGTTCTGCATCTGCCCTTTGAACACACACACACACACACACACACACACACACACACACACACACACACGAGGAAGGTATCTAGTCAGGCAGGGGCCTTAGTATAGGTAGGGGTAGGTTAGAGTAGAATTTATACTGGCTTCCCAATTGTGTGTGTATGTACATACATAGGGGTTCTTGCACATATATGTGTATGCATGTGTGTGTGCTTGGGCCTGAGTAAACATACATATATACATACATGTATACATACATACATGTATACATACATACATACATACATACATACATACATACATACATACATTGACCAGACTGAGTGTCTTCCTCTGTCTTTGAACCATATAATTTTTGAGGCAGCGTTTCTTACTGAACCTCCAGCCAAGCATTTCAGCTACACTGACAAGCCAACAAGCCTCAGGGATGTGCTTGTCTCTTCTTCTCAGCACTGGGATGACAGGCGAGCACCACCAAGACCTTCATGAAGATGCTGGGATCTGAATTCAGGTCCCCATGTCTGTCTTACTCCCCAAGCCATCCCTGAAATGCCTTGTTGCTCAAGTTTAAAAACTGACTCCTAAAAGACATAGGTTAGACACATATCTGTGATCCCGGCATGCGGAAGTTGGAGCCAGAGGAGGAGTTCAAGGTCAACCTTAGGTACACAGGATTTGAGTCCTGTTTAAGCTACACAAGACACCAGAAGGAGGAAGGGAAGGGAAGGGGGGGAGGGGAAGAAATGCTCTAAAGCCGTCTGTGGTAATGCACATCTATAACCCACCCTCAAGGAGGCTGAGACATGTGAGTGGAAAGTTCTAGGCCAGCTTGTGCTACAGAGTGGGAACCTGTAGAATGAATGAATGTGCCTTAGAAGCACATCTTAATACAGTTGTCTTTGTGAAGGTATATGTTTGTGTACTGGTGTGTGTGTGGGGGGGGGGAAACACTGATTCTATGTTTTCTCTGTAGTAGAAACAGATTAAGCCCAGGGTTTTCTGCATGCCAGGCAGGTATTATCCACTGAACAACTCCCCAGAAAATCTTTTCTTCTTAATTCCTTCTAAGCAGCATATCACCATGATGCCAATAGTTGGAAAAATGGTTCCTTGGGCTGCAGACATAGTTCAGTAGTTAGAACACTGTTTGTTCTTCGGGAAGACCCTGGTCCAATTCCCAGTACCCACATGGCAGCTCACAGATTTCTGTAATTGCAGTCCCAGAGCACCTGACATACATTTTCTTCTGGCCTCTCCAGGCACCAGGCATATATGTGTTGCACAGACACACACACAGCCAAAATGCCCGTACACACAAAAGTAAATTTTACAAAAGAATCTTTTAAAATACAAAGTCAGTTTGATTTTTCAGGTGTGGGTCAACTTTCAGATTCTTTGGATTTAGATGACTGTCACAGGTTCCCCACCCTCTCAGTTTTAGGCTAGATAAAAGATTTTGAGATATGTTGAGCAGTTTAATGATGATCTTTTGGTAACAAGAAAGGGTTGTGTGCATATTCCAGAGGCTGGCTAGGTCTGGTGGAGCAAGCCTGGAACCCCAGCTCTGAGAAGATGAAGGCAGATGGAGGAAGAACTCCAATTCTAGGCTAGCCTGGGCTACATAGTAAGACCTTTAGACACTTTCCTCTGAGCTGTTAATTTATCCAATGCATATAATAATGCTGAGCAACATAACCGACCGCAACTATACCACATGGCCCAGGTGAGGTGTGTAGTTGGCCAAGCCATCCAGGTTGTGTAAGTTCTCAATGATATTTGCACAAAAGCATCCACAGAAGCATTTCTCGGACTGCCCTCATTACCAAGTGACACACAATGGTATAGGAAAGAGCATGACCGAGAATCTGGATTCTCTCTTCCCCTTCCTGTTCTTTTGAGAGTGGCTTTACTAGTAAACGGCTCTAATGAGGTGGTTTATCTGGTTTTATTGCTCTTAATTTTATTACCCGCCCAATATAATCTTGGCTGGAACTTCACCTGCTTAGAGGCGTGGTACAGCTGTCTAGGAAAGCCCCACCCAGGGGCTGGTGCTTCTAAATATGGGCTCCGAACTTGTGCTGTGGGCTAGGGAGATAGGTTCCCGAAGCCAGGTTTAGAGCCCCAACCCATTCTGTACTCTTATTTTTCTGGCCCTAATGGAGATAAAGGCATTTGAAAGAAACCAAGATTAAATGAGTGGCCAATGGAAAGAGACAAAAAAACCCAGAATCACCAAAGAGTTTTCCCTGTGTCCCATGGTCATTGGAATCTGACTCTGGCCTCACTTGCTTGAGTCCAACCTCAGAGAAGCAGCCAGGGAGGGACAGATATCTGTCATCAGAGCCTTGGTGGGGATTGAACACTAGTAAAAGTCCCTCACAGAAGTGAAAACATGCTACTGAGCTGCGAGTCGGGCTAAGGGAAGAACAGGTAGATGGAAAATGGAGGAAGCAAAGCCTGTGAAAAGGGCAGAGCTCCACCAGCCTTCCTAGGCCCTAGGCCTAGTCTCATTGCGAATACTCTGAGAAGATCCTCCCTCCATCCCTCCCTACCTCCTTGCCTCCCTCTCCCCCCATCCTAGTGCATTTCTAGGGAGCACCCCCCAACACACACACCCTTGAGTCCCTTCCATAAGCACAAACACTGCTTTCTCATGCTCCAGTACCTGCTTTCTCAACAACTTAGTGTCCCCATACCCACTGCCTTGGAGTTTTCTAGAACATTTCTTCCCCACACTCTGTGTAAATATTTTTTATGTTGTCCTACTTTGGGGTGCTATCCATTATGAGTAGATTTGGTTTTATTTTACTGTTTTTTTATCAAAGACATCTGGAAATGTTGTTTTCTCTTCCTTCTTTTTGCCTGCCCACCCCCACACTGACTTTCTGCTGTTGGTTTGACCACAGGAGCCACAGACTAAGAAAACACAGAGAGGAAGGTTCCACCTTCCCTGACAGAAGCAATGGGTCTGAGATGGATCATTTAGAGTTGGGAGCAGAAGATCACAGCTGCTCAGAAAGTCTGAGGAGGCTCACAGTGACAGCAATTAATTAGAGTCAGTTTTCCTAAGTGGTCCTGCCTGTCCTGGGGCTCACCATGTTGCCCAGGCTAGACTCACAGAGATCCTCCTGCTTCCGGCTCCCAAGTGCTAGGATTAAAGGTGTGTCCCCCCATGCTTACTCACTTACATTAAAAAAACAAACAAACAAAAAAAGCATCTCACTACACAACTTGGTTGCCCTGGAACTAGCTATGGAGATCCAATTGTCTGTCCCTGGATTAAAAATGTGTGCAATGCAATGTTGAAAGTATTTTAAAATATTCCAAATGAGGACTGTGTGTTCTGGTCTTGGTTGGCTCTCCAGTACAGGATATTGTGGGAAGGTTTATGAAAGCTGCAGGGCTATCTCAGTCTCCTTCCTTTGTTGTCTAAGAATATATTTTTACATGCTTGTATGTACAAGACTTTCCTGGAAGTGGAAAATGGAAATGGTTTTGGTGCTTAGCTCTGAGGAGTGAGTCGAAAGAGCAGAATTTGTACAATCTATTGTTCATGCTTCTATTCTGCTGTTGAAATATAATCTTTTCCTTGTGTCATGTTCAGAATCAACAAATTTAAAGATGATTAGGAATGTTCAGTCTTGGGAATTAAACCTAGGATTTTGTTCATTCTGAGAAGTGCTCCAATACTGAACTATATACATCCTTATAGTTATATCCATAAAGTTTACATCCATTTGTTTTTAGGATCATGATCTCATTATGAGGAGAAGGCTAGCCTTGATCTCAAAATCTTCTGACTCTGCCCTTCTTCGGTGCCTAGCATACAGATCTGTGTCTCCGTAATCCAGACCCACACCCACCCATTCAGATATGGTGTTTCCCTGTTGGTTAGATAATTTAAACTCCAGGCTCCAATGATGTCTTTGCCTCAGCCTCCTTCAGCAAGGAATACACTGAACCTGGCTAAGAAAGATTCAATCCTTGTCCTTTGGGGACTCCCTCAAAGCCATTGGTTAAATATGAAGGGAAGCTGGACTGAATGCTGTAACTTCTAATACCTGTTTAGTGCTATACAAGTGTCCACCTGTGTGGTTACTCTAGCTAATCCTGCTCCAAATCAAAAGGTTTGTCTTTTTCCTTTCATGAATAAGGAGAGGCAGGGTTTACCTAATATTGACAAGGTCATAGAGCAAGACCACTTCTTTGAGGTAGGGAAAAATACTGGCCCAGTCTACCACTCAGTCCTCAAGTGTCAGACACTGGACAAGAGAGGTGTGTGTGTGTGTGCGTGTGTCTTGTTGTTGCTGTTTCTCCAGACAGGTTGTGATTAAAGGCATGTGCCACCACCACCACCTGCCTACAAATGTATATATTGTAATAATGTAACTTATGTCCTTAGAGGGCACCATGAGATTCCCCACTTGTGTGGCTGAGGCCGGAGAATCATAAGGCTAGCCTAAGCAGCATAGGAAGACCCTTCTAAGTCTAAAAACAAATCAGAACAAAAACAAACAAAGAATCTGATCATTATGAAGCATGCCTGTAATTGAGAAAATAAGGCAGGAGGATCTTGGATTCAGGGCAGCCTGAGAACATAGCAAGACTCTGTCTTTTAGAGTAAGAATCTAACTGTCCTTAACTACTTTAAGAAATTCTTTCACAAGATGCTGGGTGGGGGGCGGGCAGGAGGCATCTTTTCACACCTTTTCAGTTGCCACCCAGATAACAGAGGCACACAGAAGAACCAAAGCCCAGAGCCTCACATCCTTGCTGTGTGCTCACTAGTGCTGGCCCTGCTCCAAACCTCTGTTTCACTCCCCAGCTATCTACAGGGATGATTTTTGTTTGGGCAACTGATTTACTAGTCCAGAGTTTCAGCCATTCATCAAACAACATTTACACCCCGTACCAGCCATCATAGACACAGCAATGGAAAACAGAGTCTGTGTTCTCCAGTGATTCACCAAAGGAGAAACATGCCAATAGAAGATTACAAATAAATTTATAACATGGTTACACAGTATGTATACATTGAATAGAAAAAGAATACCACAAGTCCAGCTTACTATCTCAAGGAATATATGAAATGGGGCATCACTGCAAGTGGGAAAGGTCTCACTGGGCAAGGAAACACCCTCAAGCTGGGTATAGAGCTAAGAAAAGCAACATAAAGCAACTGAGCCACGAGACTGGGGGTGGCACTGGGTTTGACCCCTCCCACCCCATACAAATCAAAGCCTGTGAGTACTAAGGTAAGTTGTGAGACCTCACTAAAGTTTTTAGGAAAGAATACTGAAGACCAAAGTCATACACACATAAACACACCCGTCAGGAAGTTACATGTAGACAGCCTGGGCTACATAGCAAGATTCTGCCTGTAAATAAAGGAGAGGATTGAGGGGGGGCAGAGGAGAGGGAGAAGGAAAAGAAAGAGAAAAGAGAACTGAGCGAGCCTGTAACCCAAGCCATGAGGAGGCCAAGGTTATCTTAAGCTACATAACAAGTTCAAGGTCAGATTGGCCTACCTCAGATTCCATCTAACGAGAGAGAGGTGGAGGGGTAGGAAAAAGGAGGAGAAAAAAAGAGAGAAAATGAAAAGCAGGTTTGGGGACTTTGGGGCATAATATGACAGCGAGTTCATTTTCAAAACCAACCCCACAACTGAGTAAATGAAAAAAACCAAAGAGTTTATCACAGCTGGGTGTGATGCTGTCTACTTATAATCATGACACTCACATGACTGAGGCAGAAGAATTTCACGTTCAGAGGCTAGCCTGGGCAACATAATGAGTTTAAGGCCAGCCTGGTAAGATATTAAGAGATTTTGTCTCAAGAAAAAATGAACATAGTCCCTTTAAAGATTTGTGTTTTGTGAAGTTTGCTGGTTTTGTTCTCTCTCTCTTTCTGTGTATGTGCGCGCGTGCGCATGCGCATTCATACATGCGTATGAACCCTGCTTTTGTTTTCAAGAGTTTACTAAATATAACCTAGTAAGAATGTCAAGATGTTTTCATTCAGCCACCCACTGGAACATGGACACGCAATGATGACCTGCAGCTACAGGCTGGCTGTCCCAGCATTCGGGAAGCTGAGATGTTGGAACTGTTAGTTTGAGGCCGACTTAGAGTACAAAGTAAGACCCTGTCTCAAAAAGACAAAATAAGGTCTATAGTCACGGCCTTATTTCCAGCCACCTTGTCTTGGTTGTGGGGGATGATGGGACAGGAGAATGACTGTCCAGGTGGCTTTGTCTCTCTGCCAGGTGTCCACTCTTCTGCCCTGCTTCTCTGTCTGTCCTCAGCCATCCTGAATTTCCTCACTGCCCTAACAGACCAGCTGCCTTCCCAGGGTCCCACACCTTTGATTCCCAGAAATGGCTCCAGGCCTCTCCCTGTCTCCCTCCTGCTTTTGGACAGCAGAAGCAGAGATACAGCCCCATTAATCCCCTTTGGCGCCCTGGCCTGGGAAGGTGCTGGAATGTGACTTCAGCACATTCCAATGGGCCTGCTACAAGAATGAGCCCTCATTCAACTGGGGAGTGTCTTATGGTCTGTTATTGCTCTCCCGCACTTGCCAGGCTTTTCGAAGAAACGGGGATTAATTATTTACAAAGTTGAGATGAAACTTTCACTAAAAGACTTTCACACCTTGGAGAAAAGAGAGGTCTAGAAGCAGAGCATTACAAGGAAGACTACCCATGTGTCATTCCTTCAAACCCTAGTATGGAGGGGAGAAGAAGCCTTGAAGGAAGAAACTACTGGAAGTTTTAAAAGGCATTTAATTATTTTTCATCGTGTTTCCCAAAGCCACAGATAGAGATTTAAAGGGGAATTAATTTAAAGTCTGATAACGTGTCTGTAGCAGGGAGAAGCTTTCGGTTGCCATAAATCCCCATTCACTGTGTGAGAGACGCATTCCTATAAGAGTCAGTCATCATTGGTGGTAATTACTTAAAAGGCTGAGTCATTAGTCACTGTTAATTGTCTGAAATATAACCAGAAGGAAAATAAACATTAAAGAGGAAACCTACCATGACTACAATTGATGTCAGTTACAACCCTCCAGTCCATAGCAAAACCTCGGCACCAACCTGTCAAAACTGAGTGCTTCACTTTCTGTAACTTTGCAGCTGGTTAGCCACCTCGCAGGCTCTGCTCTCTGCTCGGGTGGATTTGAGTCCAGATCCTTTTTCACACTTCTGTCGGGAGAGTCATCCGTGGTGTCAGAGCAGTTAACCTTTCTCAGGAGACCACTGGGGCAGAACGCCTCCACAGGAGCCCGAAGCTCAGGAACACCTCATAAAGCTGACCCCAGGGCTGGGCCTCGCAGAGGCACTCAGGGACTTACTTCCCACCTCTTATCACCCGAACCTGCACACCTTTTGAGCCCACCAAAGCCTGGGGTGCTTCCTATCCCCAGGAAACACGTTCTCCTCTCCAGATTGCCCTCAGATCTGAGCCGCCCTTCTCCTTCCTGCCAGGGTCCCTCCCTCTTGTATGTCTTCTGGGATTCAACCTATGTCTTCTAGCCAGACATTTGACCTCTCTTCTGCCCACTCTGGGACCACATCGCCCTTGAGGCCTTGACTATTTATTTTGCACCTTCAAGTCTAACCAAAGGCTCCTTTGCTGCTCAAGGAAGCCAGCTACCCAAGGCCTATTGTGCCCTGAACACACCCTGATTTTTTTTCTAGGGCTCCAGTAAAGGGCTCTGTGGCAACTGCTTTCTACTGAGGCATGGTGGAACACACAGGATTTCCTGTACAGGTCTCCTTCACTCCACACTGTAGCCTCACTTCCGTGTCTGTTCCCAGGGTTCTCTGCAGCAGGGATGGGCTTCTAAACCTGTCTCCTCCCGTAGGCCCTCAGCATAGGTTCCTGTCTTTATCTTAAGCCACAAGTTCCAGACCAGCTGTGAGAACCTGTCTCAGAAAGAGAAAAAATAAAGGTAGATGAAATGGCACAAGTCTGTAATTCTGACACCTGAGAGGTAGAAATAGGAGGATCGAAAGTTTAGAGTTCATGGTCCACTTGAACTGTCTTTAAAAGAAGGGGGAGGCAGAAGAACAGAAAATGAAAATAAAAATGAAGGAGGGAGGGGCTGGAGAGATGGCTCAGCGGTTAGGAGCACCGTCTGCTCTTCCAGAGGATCCGGGTTCGATTCCCAGCACCCACATGGCTGCTAACAACTGTCTGTAGTTCCAGTTCCAGACAAACACCAAGGCAAATAAATAAATAATAAAAAAAATTTAAAAAAGAAAAAATGAAGGAAGGAAAGAAAGAGAAAGGCCAAGCCTGTGGCTCTGTTGGTAGAGTGCAGCCTAGCATCCACCAAACAGTATGTTTCCCCGGGTTCTCAATAAACATGGGGTGGTGGCTCACATAGAAAGGGTCCACCAGCAATGAGGAAGAAGTAATACTTTTGAAGATAGAGAGAATTTCCATTATGTGGTCAGAAAAAAAAAAAAAGTCAGCATGACAGCTCATGTCTATAATCCTAGCACTCAAGAAGCTGAGGCAGTAGGATTGCCGTAAATTGGAGACCAGCCTGAGCTGGACTTGAGAATTTTAGGCCTTTCAGGAGTACACTGTGAGACACTGTCTCAAACAAACAAAATAATGGTAAAAATGCAGAGCCCGTGGTCTTCACTTCCAAAATTCAAACAGTTCATTTGAAGTGGAGATGTACCCTTTTTATGCCTCTGAATTTGTAGGTCAACCTGAGCACAGTGCTTTTAGATTCTGAGTAAGAGAAGCCCACTAGCAAAATGCCCAACACCAGTTCCTTTGATGTTCAACTTGTGTTTTATGTTTCTGATATAAGCACAGAAGAAGAGGGAAGTTTCCTAAAGACTTGGCTAACACTAGAAGAGAACCACAGTGAATAAATGAAGTTCAAACTCACAGCAGGATGATTTTAGCTTGTACCGTCACACCTTCTTACTTCAGAACACTGCTTGTGATGTAGCAGAGGGGGAGGCTTCGTTTTCTCCTTAGTCTGTGTACAACTTTCTAAACTTCAGCAGACAGAAGCATAGCTGTGATGTCATCTTCTGCTGTCAGATCACTTTGAGCTACTAGAAATAAAACCGAAAATGATAAATGCCAAGAGAAAGCAGGGGATTCTGGAATCATCCAGGATGTGGCAATGAGGTGGTGAACACTGGTTCATTTCAACCGTTCTTCAAAAAAATAACTCCTTAAGGGTTGTGAGTCACAACATAGTAAAGAGCTGCTATGAGGGCCTATCTCTGGATCCCCAGCACCCATGGAAGAGCAGGGGCAGACATACCTGTTGCTGGGGACTAGAGACGGATGTTGGCTGTCAGTCAGCCAATCTATCAGAAATGTTGTCAAGTTCCTTATTTAGTGGGAGACCATGTCCCAAAACAACAAAACAAAATGGAGAGTGATCAAGGAAGACATTGGAAGTTGATCATGAGCTTCTGCATGCACAGGTGAGCACACCCAAACACACTTGTACACCTGTGCATCATACGACATGCACACACAAATACTACACTGTTTGAGGCATACATTAAAAAAATGCAATCATGATATTTGCAGGAAAATGAGGGGGGGCTGGAAATTATTATGTTAGACTAAGACAAATACCACATGTTTTCATACACAGATCCTAGGTCTTCATTTTTATGTATTGTGTACATATGTGTGGAGGGGGTGTGTGGGTATAGGTCATAGGTCATGAAATTAGAAAGGAGTCCATGAGAGGAGAAACAGAGGCCTAAGGAAGGGTTGAGAAAAGGGAAGAGAGTGTAATTGGATATATGTGGCATGAGAAAGGAGGGGGGAGGCGGGGAGAACCAGCAGGAGGCGGGCAGGGGTGCAGAGGGGGTAGGAAAGAGAAGCCACAAGAACAAAGTGTGAATGAAAAAAAATACATAATGAAGCCCAGTACTTTGTATGCTGATTATAAACCAAAACAAAATCTGAGCATGCTAATTGATACCTGTAAACTGAGCACTCGGGAGGCTAGGTGGGAGAATTGAAAGTTCCAGACCAGTCTGAGCTTTATAGCAAAAGACGTAGGCACATTAAATCGGTATGGAGATGTACGCCTACAATCTCAGCACTGGGGATGTGGAGGCAGGAGGGTGGGGTATTCAAGGTCCTCCTAGACTACTTAGGAAGTTCAGAACTCCTGGATTCCATAATAATAATAAACACATATATGCACACTCAGTGTGTATGTACACGCAGAGACACATACAGACCAGCCAGGCATGGTAGTGTACCCCTGTCATCTCAAAACTCAAGAAGTCTGAATATCACCAGTTCAAGGTCAGCCTCAGCTGCATAAAAACATTTGAAGGTAGCAGGCTACATGACCCAAAATAAAAAGTCCCTTTGACCATATTTACTCAGTACTCCAGAGTGGGATCTGCTATCTGTCAATCTTCTAAACAAGAGAGAGAGAGAGAGAGAGAGAGAGAGAGAGAGAGAGAGAGGATGTAGCGGCTCAGGGCTTGCAATGAAAGCATGAAGCTCCATTCCCAGCACAGTGGAGATGGCTAATAATGAATGAAGGGGTGAATGAATGTGGTCTAGCCCCAAACCAAGGACTTTCTGACAAAGGTGCCCTCAGTACAGAAATCCATATTATCAAGTGCTTTTCGAGCATTTACTCGAGAGACTCGAGACAGAAATACAGATCGGATACAGACTATGAAGGCTTCAAAGGCCAAAGCTAAGGGTGGGTTTTCATTTTGTAAACCTCGAGGCCTTGGAAAGTCCTGAGTGGAAGACCTGCATGACCGGACCTGTGACTGATTTGTGAAGACTAGAAGTTACCTGGAGACAGAGAAGCCAATTAAGAACAGTTCAAGGTCAGACAGGAATTTGACAGAACAGTGAAATGAAGACTCAAGACTCTAAACTTTGAAAAGATGGTGCATAGTTCTGTTGTAGACTGTTCATGCAACATACTTGAGGACTTCTGTGTGTCCCCAGCTTGGGAAAATAAACAGAAACTTTCATGGGCAGAAAAGAGAAGATCCGTGTGTGGGGGGAGATGTGGGGGGAGAGGTGGAGGGTCAGTGGGAACTTATAAGACTTAGTTTGGGTGACTGCATATGGAAATCTTATTTACTTGTATGGAAGCGGGGGAGAGAGTCCAGCATGCATTGCAGAGACAAACAGGAGTAATGAAGTGTTCCACCTGGCTGCCTAGGAACTATCCAGATGGCCTGTGTGGGAGCAGCTGCAAATCCAGGTCAGGAGTTCAGGAGCAACGCTGGAGCTAGCTGAGGAGATAATAGCCGATAAGAGACAGCTGAAATTATGGGGTCCAAGCTAATGAGCAGAAAGCCAGGTGTGTTAGCACATACCTGTAGCCTCGGCACTCAGGAAGAGCAGAAATTCAGGATCAGTCTCAGCTACGTACTAACTTGGAGGCCAACTTGGGCTACTCAAGACTCTCTTAAACACACACACACACACACACACACACACACACACACACACACACACACACACACCAAAGAAACCAGTGAAAGAGACCAAAAAGGGCCTGCCACAAACCTAAACCTAACAAAAAGAAGCAGAGTGGAATCCTCGGGAATAGTTTCCAGAAAAGTTCAGTGATCTACAGGTAAGATGTGAAGTCTGCAGCTTCCACCATCCATGATGTCATCCCTCCTTGATGGAAACTTTGTGCAAAAGGATTCCTAATCTACACCAATCCACCCAAGTCTCAGCCACAGATTTCGGTCTTTCATTCATCCAAAAGAGCATAACACAGACAACTCATCCACAGGGAGGAGGCCACATTCTGCCAGGTCTCCATGTTACTACTTTCTTCTCGGATACATCGGAGGCGCCCCCTCCTTCAACCCTGGGAAAACTTCCCAGAGTGAGTAGCATCTTAACTGAAGCCTCAAAGGTAAATAGGGATAGGGTAGTGGATAGGTATATAGTGCACACCTTGAGTCTCATCTCAGGAGGCAAAGCCAGGCAGTTCTTTATAAGTTTGAAGGCAGCCTCGTCTACATAGCAAGTTTAGGCCAGCCAGGGGCTATCGGTCTTAAAAAAAAAAAAAAAAAATTGGTTATCTGGGTGTCTTCCATGAATTAGAAGAAGTTTAACTAAAGCTACAGGAACATGGGCAGGTGAGCACAGGATGTAGACAGATGGTAGAAGGATTGGAAAGTTATTCTAATGAATTACAGAATCATAATCAGAACAGCACACCACTGGCAGAGTGTTGCAAGCACTCCGATAGCATTGCTAATGGGTGGCACAGTCCTGTGAGGTAAGGGATCAGACTTGCCCAGGTATCTAAGCTCTGGATTCATTGAGGAGCTGAAACAAGGAATGGAGATGAGCAGGGGGGCTCGTGATATATTCAGTGTGGGAGGACAAAAATGAAAATCATCAGTGTGAGCCTCCCACCATCCTCCTGCGTCCTTCCCTCATCCCACACGTAAGCCACTCACTCAACCCTGTGTGTCATCTCCAAAACTTCTACCCTGCAGCTGTTGGCTCTACCCCTCTGTGTGCTTCTTCTGATTTTATGCTTTCTTTTTCTGTTCTTTCTTTCTTTTTTTCTTCTCTCTCTATCCCTCCCTCTCTTCCTCCCATCTCTCTTTTGTTCCTTGAGACAGGGTTTCTCTGTGTAGCCCTGGTTGTCCTTGAACTCACTCTGTAGACCAGACTGGCCTTGAACTCAGAGATCCCCCCGTTTGCCTCTACCTCCCAAGTGCTAGCATTAAAGGCGTGCACCAGCACCGCCTGGCTTCTTTTTTTGAAACAAACAAACAACCCCCCAAAACAAAAACAAACAAACCATAAAACAAGGTATAGCCCTTGCTGGCCTTGCTTTCACAGTCCTCCAGCCTTCAAGTCCTGAATGCTGAAATTATGGGCGTCCATTACCACACTTGACTTATGTTGTGCTGGGAATTGAACCCAGGGCTTTGTGAAAGCAAGGCAAACAGTCTGCAAACTGTGCTACACCCCCCAGTCCCTGTTCTTTCTAAAACACTAACATGAAGCCAGTGTGTGGTCTGAGTCCTGGGCAGCTAAGCCTGGGGATCACTGCCACCCATGAGTTCAAAATCATCCAGGGCAATACAGTAAGATTCCACCTCAAAGCATAGTCTTCAAAATAAAACAATGAAAGCTGGAGAGATGGTTCAGCAGTTAAGAGCACTGGCTGCTCTTCCAGAGGACCTAGGTTCAATTCCCAGTACCTATATGGCAGCTCACATCTATCTATAATTCCATTTCCAGGGGACATAACACCCTTACACTGACATACATGGAGGCAAAACACTAATGAACATAAAATAAAAATAAATTATATATTAAAAGAATAAATAAAATAAAATTTTATTTTAATCAGTCTTCATGGGAGATGTTTTGTAACCTGCGATTTCTCCCTTTCTTTCCTGCTATTTAAAACTATATCAAGCCAGCTATGTTAGCACACACCCTTAGTCACGCTACTCTCCGAAGGCTGAGGCAGGGGGATCTCTGTGATTGTGAGGTCAGCTTGGCCTATGGGTGAGTTCTAGTTTAGCCAGGGCTATGCAGAGAAACTCTATCTCAAAATAATAAAATAAATAAGTAAAAATTCAAACCTGACCACCTAAAGCCTCTACTTTGTAATCCTTTTCCTTTATTTTATGTGAGACTTGATTTCAGACTCAGGACCTCACACACAGAAGGCAAGTTCTCTACCATTGAGTTACATGCCCGGTCCTAGGTCTCAACTTTAAACACAGTAAGGTTTCCTGCAGCCTTTATTGCTATTGGCTGCCAGGGCATTTTTATTTGACCAGTGGCAATGACATGTGTCCAGGCAAGGGGTCAACAGCTCAAGTGTGACCAGCTTTTCCCTCATCCATGCTCTGGGCTCAGCCCTCTACCTGAACTAACTCACTCTCGAAATAATCTCTCATTACTCAGTAGGGAAAATGAGGGGCAAGAATGTTTAGGTCACTTGCCATAGTTAATAAGGTTGGGATGGGCCTCCTGGCTCCAGGTGCGTTGCTGGCTTCTACTCTTACCTGGGAGATTGGACAAGCAGATTTCTTGAGGTCTGAATAGGAATGAAAGAAAATTTGGGTTGTAGTAGTACACACTTGTAATCCCAGCACTTAGTAGGTAGAGGCTGGAAGATCAGGAATCCAGGGCTAGCTTGGGCTACATGGCAATTTTGAGTCCAACTTTCGATCCAAGATTCCCTCTGTCACCATTTCCCCCAAAGCCCAGCCTAAAAATATGAAATGAACTAAAACTACACTCACTAAACCTAAAAAATAAAATTAAAAAAAATATCCTTCAACTCCACAGAGCTGCTGGCTCCCCGTCCACTTTCCCCAGGACGTCTCTGTGTCCCTGAGACTCCCCACTGGAGCCACAGCCTGGCCCAGGGTCTAGAACAAGGTTCCTCCACCAACATAATGTTTTGTTTGGGGCTAAGGTCTTGCTCTCCAACTCCAACTGGCCTTGACCTCATGAACTTGAAGTGATCCTCCTGCCCTAACCTTCCAAGTGCTAAGATTAAAGAATGTGCTCGCACACTTGGTGGCGAATCATGTTAAATATGACCACTGGGTTGGGCGTGCTCTCTCTAACCCACCTTGGACCCTCTACCCAACACAGTGACAATGGCATAGCAAAATTATAACCGAGAGTGTATGTTTGTTTAACATCCTGAGAAATTAATTACTTGAACTAGGGATGTAGTTCATTTGAAAGGGTGTTTATCAGGGGCTGGAGAGATGGCTCAGAGTGTAAGAGCACTAACTATTCTTCAGGAGGTCCGGAGTTCAATTCCCAACAACCATAGATGGCTCACAACCATCTATGATGACATCTGATACCCTCTTCTGCATACTGTATATAAATAAATAAATAAAACAAATCTTAAAAAAAAAAAGAAAGAAGAGTGTTTATCTAGCATTCTAGAAGCTGTGTATTTTATCCTCCATACAATATAAGTAGGTATGAAGGTACCAATATAAATGGTAATGCAAACCTGTAATCCTAACATATAGAAGGCAAAAGGTAGATGCTCAAAAGTTCAAGTTTGGGCTCAACAATTAAGAACTTTGCTGTTCTTACAAAGGGTCCAAGTTTGTATCACTCACATCAGGTAGCTTGCAACCCCCCCACCCCCATAACTGTAGCTCAAGACTCTCTGATGCCCTCTTCTGGCCTCTCGGGGCACATGCACTCATGCATACACACACACACACACACACACACACACACAGAGATTAATTTTTATAAAGTAATTTCTTCAGTTACAAACAGAGTTGAAAGCCAAGTTGGAGTACATGAAATCCAGTTTGTTTGTTTGCTTTATTAATTAATTAATTATGACTCTTTCCTTTTCATTCACCAAGAAGTTACTACATTTATGAGGTAGATCAGCCAAATGCTGGAAAGAGGGATTAATCTTATGCTCGTCAGTGTCTCCTGTTGAATGTTCACAATATTAACATAAATCATAAGTAAGTCCCTTCAGATAAATGGGAATTTAAGTGCTTACAGTATTCTGGTATACTTTAAAAGCCTCTTTTAGCTCGGCTGTGGTGGCACATGCTTTCATCCCTGCATTTCAGAGGCAGTGGCAAGTGGAGTTTTAAATTCTAGGCCAGCCTGGTCTCCAGAGAGAGTTCCAGGCCAGCTGGGAATACACAGAGAGACTCTGGGGCAGGGTGGGGGTGGGAGGAAGGCCCCCTTTCCCCATAGTCATAAAAAAAAAACCCAGGAAATATATTTAGTGTGCTCAGGCTCAGCCTCCCTGTTAACGTTTGTATGAGGTCTTCTCCAAATGCCACGTTTTTAACATATACAGAAGGGTCCACATTCACCAAAGAAGATCTTGCTGAAGAGGCCCTCTGTCCATGATCACCATTGTTTTATTTATGGTGCACTTGATTATTTATTTACTTACTTACTTTAGTTGAAACAGACAGGGAAGAGATGTACTCAACCTCTTCTGTTTTCAGGCCCCGTACTGGGGCATATATGTAATATAGACAACATTAGAAAGTGGTCTGTGTGCCCACAGAGACCAAACCTCAGGGAAATAAAACAGGCAGACTTTTCACCTGGGCCTGGGACACACTGCAGCAGAAGTAAGCAATGATGCCCCGGGTGTCCAGGACAGAACATGCCCATGCATGTTTAGGGACGGGAACTTTTGAAAAGCAAGAATACACTTTTTGTTTTCTGAAGTAGTTTGCTTTAAAGAATTTGTTTGGTAATAAAGCCAGCTGTTGTCACATGAGCAGCATCTGTTTTCAACCCCCCAGGAAGAAACCCCTTCTCCACTCCTTACTCCCCTAACATTGGATTTAGATAAACCTCCTACCAAGCTGCCCAGCAGATTGCAGAACAATTGCCCTACAGGTAGGGCTAGGCAAAAGCCTGGGCTTCTCAGGGTCACCTGAGCAGGAGTTTCACACAGCCTCTCTGTTCTCCCTGGGGAAGAGTCCCTTTCCCCACCCGCATTATCTATGGAAAGGACTTTAGAATCTGTTTGCCGACTCCCCAACCCTCCCTCAGTCCCCACCCCTCCCACCCCCACCCATTGCACCCTGGAGAGTCCCCGCTGGGCTGGTTCCCAGAATCTCCTAGAATCTCCCAGAAGGCAGGACCCGGGTGGGGTGACTCCTACCTTCCTGCAGGAAATTCCAGCTGTCCCTCACCTGGGCTCCTGCTCAATTCCATTCTCTTGCAATAAGGAAGCTTAAACCCTGACTTTACACCCTGGAGCCAAGCTCTCCAGCTCCATTCTGCCCTACAGGCACCAACGTACACCCTGCATATTTTCACATCTGACCTTCAAGACACCTGAAATAAAGTTGACGTGGACATCCACGATCAAAAAAGGCCAGTGTGGTCTAAAGACAAGCATAAGAAATTACTAATATGAACTAGAAACGCAATACCAAAAGCATAATCCATGATGCATTATATGTGGTACATATAGTAGATTATTTACATATGCTTGCTTTTATTTGTTCTTCTAAATGTTTTTAATTGATTGCTTAGTATTTGTTACCTATGACATTCATGCCTGGGAACTTTTAGGCATTAACCAAAGTCAAACCAGACCAGACTTGGTTCTCAAGGAACAGGAAGCTCTGTCAGTAAAACAGACATGTGCAAATCTTCAGGCCAGAGCTCTAACTCGGCGTTAACAGGCCTGACATTCTGAAGTCCTGTGTTCAACTCCAACCATCAAGACAAATTATTGCCACTTTCTTCCCCATTTTCCCAGCAGAGTTCAAGAAGCAAGAGCTCTGTGGGAATTGAAAGGTGCCTCTGAGGGGCTTCTAGCTCACCTGGACCAGGAGTGTCTCACTGTCCTCTGACTATATGCCTCAAAACAAGGGCGTCTCCTGAGACGGATCCTCTTCCCTGAATTTATTTGAATACTCAGGCTGGAGAGATGACTCAGAAGTTAAGAGCACTGACTGCACTGACTGTTCTTCCAGAGGTCCTGAGTTCAATTCCCAGCAACCATACATATGGTCGCTCACAACCTAAACTAACCTTCTTTCCCAGACACAGTGGTACACACCTGAAATCCTACATTTAAGGAGGTCAAGAAAATTGGATTTCCTGAAGTTTCAGACCAGCCTGGGCTACACAGCAAAATCCTCTCAAAACACAAACAAACAAACAACAAAGGTTTTGTTTGAGCTTGGCCATTGTGTAAGACTTGGGAAATGGCAGCCATGGCCCAGCCCTCTTGGGGCTCCTGTCCTTGAGAGGGAGAGGGAGGGAAATGAGAGAAAAGGATCCTCACAAGCATGTAACTAAAATAATTTCTTGTAAAGGTAGAGAGATGGGGGGCTGGAGAGATGGCTCAGCGGTTAAGAGCGCCGTCTGCTCTTCCAGAGGACCCGGGGTTCAATTCCCAGCACCCACATGGCAGCTAACAACTGCCTGTAGTTCCAGTTCCAGGCAAACACCAAGGCAAATAAAATAAATAAAGTTTTTTTTTAAAAAAAAAAAAAAAAAGGTAGAGAGATAGCCCAAAGGGTAAAAGCACTTGCCACACAGAATGGACAACCCAAGTTTGGTCTCTGAAACCCATATTAGAAGCTGGATGTAAGCAGGCATTTGTAATTCCAGTACTCAGATAAGCAAGACGGGACTCAAGACAAGAAAATCCTCTACAATCCCCAAGCCAGCAAGCCTGCCTGGAGTACACAGCATAGCAAGAGGGACTGCCTCTGAACACGGTAGAGAGCAAGAACTGACCCTTGCATGTATTCTTTTCAATTCTACGAATGAACACACACAAATAAAACAATAAGAAATAGTCAAATAATAATTCCAGATGATAATTCCTGGAAAGAACATGTAAAGTGGCACCAGTCAAGTGTCTGGAGATCAGGGGAGAAGGGTTCCTCAGCAATGGAAGGCTTTTCATTTTGACACAGGTTCTCACTATGAATGAAGGCCTGGCTGGCCTGGAGATCGGGCTGACTTCAAACTCACCAAAGGGTGCTGGGTTAAAGGTGTGTTGCCCATGCCCAAGTAAGAAAGACCTTTTAAAGGGAGGGGCCATGGAACTGGGGCTCAGATGACAGAGGTCTGGGTAGAGGACGTCAGCTTGATAGCACAGGCTGGAGATGAGAACAGGGGGCATTCTCGAGTGATATACACAAGGCCAGAGACCAGAGACCAACAACGTGCTGCCTCTAGAGAAGACACTGTGGAAGGAAGAACTAAGAGAGGCCTCACAGTGGAGGCCCCGGCAGCTGTGACCTCCAGTGGATTGTTTTATAAGTCAGTATTGTGGACCTGGTCAGGCAGAGTCCAGAATCACAAAGCCGTGAGGGAAGCTTTAAACCTAGGAGAATCAAGGGATTTGTCCAAAACTGGCAAACCACTGTATTTATTCCCAGAAGCCATGCTGGAAGCTGAAGCAGGAGAATCAGCCGTCACAGCAGTCTGGCTATGCAGTGACACCATGTCTTCAAAGCCCAAACCGAAAAGACCTTCAACACTGTGCTTGAAGTGTGATCCCAGCACTTGGCCCGAAGAGGCAGGCAGAGCTCTGAGTTCGAGGCCAGCCTGGTCTACCTAGTGAGTTCCAGGACGGCCAGAGCAAAACAGTGAGATCCTGCCTCAAAAGAGAAAATAAATAAATAAATAAATAAATACAGTGTTCAAATATGGAAGAAAATGAATTGATCCTGCCTCTTCCTCTTTGTATTTCTTTTTTCTCTAAACGGGCATTTTTAATTTCTCAGAAATGTCTGTGTCCAAAAGTGGAAGACCAAAAAAAAAAAAAAAAGCCTTAAATCTGCTCACACATTCTTTCAAATGGGTTCCCCAGAGGCAAAGGAGCTGAGAGGACCTTCTTGCCTGGGGCAGGGCATGTGCTTCATAAGCAGTATTTTGATTTTTAAAATTCTCATTCTAGTGAGCAGCTGTCTATATCCCTCTTTGTCCGGTCCATGTGTCACTTTGTGGCCCAGAACCTAGCTCCTTTGAAATTCCTATGGTCTCCAAAACAAATAATCAATATTCATGGGTCTCCCAGGAACTGGGGCTTCTGAGGCTCCAGGGGCTCCTGGCTGTCCCGGAAAGGGAAGTGATTTTGACCCTTGTGGGCCTTGGATCCTTGACCTTATTGTGCAGAGTCCCCCCGGGGTGTGGGTGGGGAGCTCTGTTTAACGTGTGCGAATTGGAACCGGAACATGTGAGGAAGAGCCAGATTTTTTTCAAGTCCAGCTCACAGTGGCTTCTGGTTGTCCATATTTGGAATGACAAGATGCTAGCTAGAACCTCCACACCTGGCAGGGCAGTTTTTCTAGCCAAACGAAACTAAAATCACATCAGGTCCCTTTCTGGGAGTCGTATCCTCAGATCTCTGGACTCTGCAGGGGACAGCCTAGACTAAACATTAAAGAATTGATCAGCTCACTGAACGCTCTAAGAAGCAGTGTGAGATCACTGCTCACAAGGCTTTGACACAGGTCTGAGTTGCCACATGGCTGGGGAATGGTTCAGAATCTTTAAACCATTAGATAGGCTTGTGTGAGTGAGTATGACAGTCTGACATTCCTCTCCCATCCCTGGGGCAATGTGCTGCAGTATACTTGGGGATCTCTAGCTCTTTGGAGCCCTGTAGGTACAGATACTGTTTAACTGCCTCTCACAGCACAGGGAAAAAGTTAGCCAGGTGCCTGCAATACCCCTGTTCAGTTCTTTCCAGGTAGTCCTGGAGGAGTAGCAGCTGGCTGTCTAGGGTTACCACCACGAACTCTCTTGGAGATCATTTTTGTTTGTTTGCTTGCTTGGGGTTTTTTTGTGGTTTGTTGTTTGTTTGTTTTGTTTTAGTTCTTTTTGGTTGTTTTCGGCAATCCCAAATTGAACTTGATCCCATTGAGTGTCTAGGGTAGCCTTGAACTCCTCCAGATTGCCAGCATCTACCTCTTGAGTGTAGACTTCCCATCTGAGTAGGTTGGGGCAGTGTGGGATGGGAGCTGACAGCTGCAGTTCTCACAAGCTAGCCAAGTACTCACTCTATCTTGTGACCGCTGTATCTTGAGCCCTTATTCTTTGAGGTCTGTGTTTTGTTGTTTCAGAAAAGGTCTCATTTGCTTCCCTAGAACTCTCCTCTGCCTCCCTGCTCCTCAGGGAGCTCCTCAGTTGCTCCTCAACTTCTGCCTCTTCAGTGGTGTGGTTACAGGTACAAACCATAAAGCCCAGCTAGAGATCAATTCTTCCATGTGGTGTATGGGACACACAGTTAGGACTTTAGCACCAAAGGAGGAGCTGGGCCAAGGTCCAGCGTGTAAAAATAGAGTATGACACACAGGACACATGTGCCATCGTGTGCAAGGACGTCAGAGGTCTACATGAAGCAGTTGATTCTCTCCCGTTCACCATGTGAGTCCCTGGACGAGAACTCAGCTCATCAGACTGGGTGTTAGGAGGCCTTAAGAGCTGAACCATCCCGCTGGTTATATAGTCCAGGTTAGCCTGGAACTCCTATTCTGATGCAGGAATTACAGGCACACACTCCCTCCCTGGACTTGGAGAGGGTATGTAGTAGTTGAGCATGAGTTTGGTGCTGAACGCCATGAAATAGTCTGCTGTGCCAGGCTGGCAACAACTTCATGCATTTTGTTTGCCCACCCCTGGCTCCGGGTAGTCTCTCTGTTGCCGATGCTGACCCCCAACTGCTAGGATCAAGTTGTCCCATTTCCTTAGCCCCCTAAACCTCTAACACTACCCAGATAAGCCTTTAGGCTTACCCAATTTTGTTTACTTATTTATATTTTTTTCAGGGCTGGGGACCAAACCCAGGACTTCACACATGGTAAGCAAATACTGTATCCGTGAACCACAGTTCAGTCTTCTAGGCTCAGGCTGGCCTGAACTTCAGACCTTTTGGTCAGATTCCCAAGGAGCTGGAAATCTAGCTGTGTAGCACCTTGCTCAGCTGCTACCCTGCATTGTGAGTGCACGAAGAATCCTTGCTGTGTATGTCTCTGATGTTTACTTCCTCAGGAAACTGCCAAAGGATAGAATTCTCAGAACATAGCCCATCATTAAGCAATACATGGCTGAGTTTCAGAATTTACTGAATTAACACCTTTGTCAAAAATTGAGCCTAATCTTAAGACTCATCAATGATCTCAAAATCTTCAATATGAATTGTTGAAAAGATTCCATAAAATGTTTGGGAGGAGAAGGAGGTAAATGGAGAATGCTGAGTCTGGGACTGACTTGGGCTATAGAGCAAGTCCCTATCTCAAAGAAAGGGGCTGGAAGCTGGAGAGGTGACTCAGAAGTTCAGAATACTTAATGCTTTTGCAAAGGACCCGAGTTCAATTCTCAGCACCCTCATGGTGGTCACAAGTATTTGTAACTCCAATTGCAGTCGACCCAGTGTCCTTTTGAGAACTCGGTGGGTGCTGCTCACACAGGGTAAATATACATACACACTCAGGCAAACACCTGTACAATATAAAATTTTTATAAAATTCCATTGTATTGTCAGTATGCTAGATTTTTTCCCAAGCATTAACATTTTTAACACTTTTTAATAATACACAGAAAATACCTACATTATATAGGTGCCTATGGTGGAAGAAAAGGAGGAAGAAAAAGAAAAGATACATACTTAAGAACAAGGAAAAAACTTAAAGCCAAGCATGGTTGTGCTTTCTACTGCTCTAGTACTTGGAAGGTGGAAGCAGAAAGATCAGGAGTTCAAAGTCAGCCTCAGCTCCACAGAACGCTTAAGCCAACCCTGGCGATCTTGTGCCAAAATAAAAACATATCAAATATAATACAAATACTCACAGATAACAATGATTAATAGTTTAATATTTTGATTATTTTATCTATATTCTTTAATATTTAATTTTATTCTATGCGAATTGGTGTTTTGCCTGCATGTATAACCATGTAAGGGTGTCAGATCTTGGAATTACAGACAGTTGTTAGCTTCCATGTGGATGCTGGGAATCGAACTCAGATCCTCTGGAAAAATAGCCAGTGCTCTTAACCGCTGAGCCATCTCTCCAGCCCCACATTATTCATATTTTAAAGATTTATTTTTATATTTATTTTTGTTTTTTCTACACAGGGTTTCTCTGAGTAGCCTTGGCTGTCCTGGAGCTCACTCTGTAGACCAGGCTAGCCTTGTACTGCCTGCCTTTGCCTCCCAAGTGCTGGGATTAAAGGCATGTGCCAGCACACCTGGCTGATTTATTTTATTCTTAATTATGTGTATATGGGAGTATGTATAGTGTTCTCTCTCTTCTCTGTTTAATTATAGAAACTTTGGAAATACTAGGCCTTGTGGTCCCATGACTGAGGCTCTTGCCTGCTCCTATCACAGTGGCGCAGGACTCCAAGCACTCAGTCTGTTCTAGAACAATGGAATGCATGATAGAAGCGACTAGATGAAGTTAGAGCGGTGACGGTTCAAAACTAGATGTCCTCAGCCCCATAAAGACGTGACTCATCCACGTAGGAAAGTGCTTTGTCTGGGTCAGAAGCCCACGCTTGGAGATCAAGACACATGACTTTCTTCACCTCTCTGGGCCTGTTTTCTCACCTGAAAAATGGGAATTACCTCAATTTTTATACTTTCATTTTCTGTTTTTTTTCTTTTTTAAAGTCATATTTGGTTGTTGCTCACTTGCACTTTTGAGGCAGCATCTCACTACACACGTACTTTAATCAATAAAAAATTTAAATATTCTTAAAGTACCGTGTGACTGGCAAGGATTGTGCTTCTAAAGGAATACTGAGTCCACAAGCTGACCTTGATAAATCATAAACATCTGTGTTTCCCTTTGATGGCTGTGTTCCTCCTACCTCGAGACCACCTCTACCAGTGTGTGTGTGTGTGTGTGTGTGTGTGTGTGTGTGTGTGTGTATTCATAGCACCATGTCCACATTTCTTCACATTCTATCACACAGTCCTGTAGCTTTTTGTTTTTATTCATTTAATTAGTTTTATTTTTAAGACAATCTTATATATCTCAGTCTGGCCTCAATCTCCCTCTGTAGGTGAGGATGGAGTTGAACTTCCGATCCTCCTGCCTCAACTTCTTGAGTACTGAGGTTACAGGCATCCTACCTTCTTTCTGTATCACAGCATTTAAAACAGTACTGAGGGCTGGTGTATATGTCAGTGGTAAAGTACTTGCCTGGCATGCATAAAGCCCTGGGTTTGATCTTAGTAGGGCATGAACCCATCACATGTCATATACCCCAGGACCTAGTTCTCTGGAAGGGGAGACACAGGAAGTTCAAGGTCAGTCCTTACCAAATTTGACCAGCGTGGGCTACATGAGATTCTACCTCTCAAACAAACTAATAAACCAATCAATGAACAAAGCAAACAACAGCAGGCAGTGTGTAGTGTGGAGAGCCAGTGGAAGTTGGCTGACTGTGAAGAACAGGAACACCATCTGTGAGAACACTCTCTTCTGGCCGGTGAAATTCTCTGTGGACACCTCTGAAATCTGATCTGATGACTTTCATTTGATTATTCAAGAAGTGCCGTGACTTGTATGAACTTGTGACATTGCTGAAGAAAGAAGGTACAGGATGAGCAGGTTGTCTGAGGTCAGGATCTAGGCCCTTCCCTACCCCACTCTTGCCATGGCACATCGTCCTACCTGCCACGTATTCAGGGAAGCCCGGAATCCAGATCTTGGTTGACTCTGAAAAAGTTCTTTCTTCTATAGCTCTCAAAAAGATTAGAATTTTAAAGCCTTTTGTTATCTTGTTCGATTCCCAGACAACCCCAACAAGGTGTGTACTATTATTATTCGCCCCTTACGAATTCGAAAAGAGGTTCAGAGAAGTTACGTAGTTTGCTGAAGGTCACCCAGATGAATAGTGACAAAGACATCCTTGAAATCAAGAGCTCCAGCTCCAAATAAATACTCTCTTCTCTTTATCAGAACCCAATAACATTGACCAAAGCCCCATCAATGTATTATTAAACATGGGAAAGAGAACGAGAGCTAGCTGAAGAAGGAGTAAAGGACCGTTCAGTCAGTGATGTATGTGAAAGTGGTCCATATGGAAGCAGTTATAGAGGGTTAATAAATGTCAATGATAAAAGCATGTATAAGTCCTTGGAGGGTAGCTGTTCTCTCTCTCTCTCTCTCTCTCTCTCTCTCTCTCTCTCTCTCTCTCTCTTTTGTGTGTGTGTGTGTGTGTGTGTGTATGCGCACGCACGCATGTGCATGAGTGTGTTACCCATGCATTAGCATGTCAAACTCTGGTGACAGACTGGGTATGTGTCTCAGCTCAGCAACTTGACCTTGGCAAAGACCCCTCCCCTAATATTCCTGCTCTCTAAAATGGGGATGATACCCCCTGATTCTCAAAGCCATTGAGATAATGAAACAACATTTAAGTATTTTGCTCAGTGTCTGTGGGAACTCCATGATTTCTTAACAATAAACATGAGGATTAGACCATTTCTATGTAACTGGAAAGCTGATGTCTGAGATGCTGATGAAAGAGAGAAGTTGGAAGTAACAGTAAAGACCGAATGCCTGACCTTGCCTTTGCCATGGGTGTAACCAGGACAAGGAAACATTTATCAGAGCCATGAGGATAAATTTAGACACACAGCTCTTCAAACAGTGAAAGGACTGGGGTGTAGCTCAGTGTAGTGCATTCGCCAACCACTACATGAGGTTCTGAGTTCAAGTCCTACACCACAGATAACTAAAATATAAAATGAAGCAGTGCACCATCATTATGATAAAGTGGCAGTGCATAGAATGGGAAAAGATAAATGTTTACCAACTACATATCCAATAGAAGGTGACTACGAAACACTCACAGAAAAGATCGGGCTGGAGAGATGGCTCAGCAGTTAAGAGTACTGACTGTTTTTCTGGAGGACCTGAGTTCGATTCCCAACATCCACATGGCAGCTAACAACTGTCTGTAATTCCCAAGATCTGACACCCTTATACAGTTATACATGTAGGCAGAACATGATTTCACATAAAATAAGTATTAAAAAAAAAAAAGATCAACGTCCTTGGTCATCAAGGAAATGCCAAATAAAACTACTTTGAGATTCCATTTTAGACCTGTCAGAATGGCTCAGATTAATAACACAGGTGACAGCTCATGCTGTGGAAAATATGGTGTGAGGGGAACAGTCATACATACATAATATGGCTGGTCGTAAATGCAAACTTTTACAATCACTGTGAAAGCCAGTGGGCTGTTTCCTCAGAGGCTGGGAATAAGTCATCTCAAGATCCTGCTGTACCACTCTTGGGCATACACAGAGACACTTACTCAACCATTGCTGCTTTATTCATAACGGCCAGAAACTGGAAACAAGACCAATGTGCCTTGACAGAGAGTGAGTAAGAAAATGTGGTACATTCACACAATGGACTATTACTCAGCCATGAAGAAGAGGAAGAGGAGGAGGAGAGAAAATCATGAAACTCTCAGGTAAATGGATTGAACTGGGAAAAAATAATCCTAAGTGAGGTACCCAGACCCAGGAAAAGAAAGATGGTTATGTATTTGCTTACATATGGATGTTAGCTGTTAAGGTGATAACCAAACTACAATCCATAGACCCAGAGAGTTTAGGTATAATAAGGGACTGGGAGGGGACAGATAGATCTCCCTAGGAGAGAAAAATAGAACAAATAGTAATAGATAGATGGGACGAAGAATAAGAGGTCCAACTGGACAGAGAAGCATGAGGCAAGATAGCTAAAATTAGGGGCCCTTTGAGAGATAGTATGAGAACCTAATACAGCAGAAGCTTCCTAACGTATATACATATATGAAGGCGATCTAATTGACATTGTCAAATAATCTGAGAGGCAGAGCCCCAACTGGATATTTCTTGTCACCAAATGAAGTTTCCAGTCCCAGGACTGAATTACATCTGATTGAGCTGTTGGCCAAAGGGGTCCCATGGAAATCCCCAAACACCCAGGCTATTGCTAAGACTATAGTTTGCTCACACAAACTGATGCCTGTACAATTTATTGAACATGGAGAAGTCAAGCTGGTACCTATATAGCCTTTACCCCTACTTTATAGCATCTTTGGTACAGGAAGGTAGTCTGCATGCCACCAAAGGAGAAATATAAACACCAGCCCAGTCACAAACCCTTTATTTAAAAAGATATTCCTGCCTGCAAGATATTCCAGGGAAATAATGGCACAGAATTTGTGGGAGTGTCCAATCAAAATCTTATTTGACTTAAGGCCTACCCCATGAGGTAGAATCCATACCTAATACTGCTTGGGTGACCAAGAACCTGAGACTAGATAGCCCAGGGACCTAGTATAAAACCAAATACTACCGTTCTAAAAACAAGCAACAACAACAAAAGTAACAATAAAATGACTCCTAATGACATCTTCTGTGCTCATAGATTGGTGTCTGATTGAGCCACCATTAGAGAAGCTTCTTCCTGCAGCAGATGGGAGCAAATAGAGACCCACAGCCAGACCTTACACAGAGATTGAGAGACCTTGATGACTCAGTCCTGAGACAGCCTGTCTCCCTCCCCTCGGGGCTAGAAGAGGAGGAAGAGCATAGGAGCCAGAGCGGGCGGAGGACACCGAGAGAGCAAGGCCGTCTCAATGAATAGTGTCAGAAGAGGTGAGAAGACAGTTTGTGAGACACACAGCTCCTTCCTTCATGTGGGTCTTGGAGATTAGACTCAGGTCAGAAGACTTGGTAGTGAGTGCTTTTGCCTGCTCAGCCATTTCACTGACTCTGAATTTTTAAAAATATTTATTTATTTTCTTTTATGTGAATTGGTGTTTTGCCTGCATGTATAACTGTGCAAGGTGTCAGATCTTGGAATTACAGACAGTTGTTAGCTGTCATTGGATGCTGGGAGTCGAACTCAGGTTCCCCGGAAGAACAGGCAGTGCTTTTAACTGCTGAGCCATCTCTCCAGCTTGACTCTGAATTTTTATTTTAGAGTGGTACATATAAATAAAAATTAAATGCATTGATAGAATGTATATTTCTAACTTCAAAGTGATAATTCTGAAGTGGAAAAAAAATGGTGCCAAAGAAATAATCCAAAGGGAGGTATCAGTGGTTCCTAAATCTTTCAGTACTGTTTTAAATGAAAATGTAAGCAAACATAAAACCTTGCTGGGTCTGAGCTGAGGTCAGTATCTTGCTACAGAATGTCATATTTCTGTGTGTTTAAAATTCTCAGTAAACCACAAAAAGGAGAAGGAGTCATATATCGGTAGGCGCTGAGCTCCGCTGGCCCTGCTGGCCTTGGAGAATGTTACAGAAAAACATCTAACTACTTTTTAATAGCATCATAGGAAAACAATGCTTCTGTTTGGGAGACTATTCTCCAGAAAAGCTATTGAGAGCCATACCTTCCCCTATCTGAGTATCAACCTCTGTCAAACTGTGATTCCTAAGAAAGTTGCTAGTCCACCAGGCCTCACAGTCACTCTGGCCTTGACATAACCACATTGGCCTTGAGTATAATCATTTTTTCTCTCGCCTCCTTTTTTGCTTGTGTATATGTGTGTTTGTTTGTGTGTGTGGAGGGGGTTACATATATGAGTGCAGGTGTGAATATACCTGTGTGTGTATGTGAGTGTGCATGCACACCAGGGCACGTATGAGAGCTCAGAGGCCTGGAAGTAAGAAGAGGCTTTTCACCCTACTTTTTGAGGCTGGGTTTGTTGCCATGAAAATCCTGTTTCTGCCTTCGGAGTGCTGGGGATTTGAACTCTGGTCCTTATGTTTTCCCAATAAGCACTGTGTCCACTGAGCCATTGCCCTAGCCCATTAGGCATAATCTTAAAGGCCCCTTTCAACCAAAAGTTTCTGTGGTGTGTTTTATTTTTGAGACATGGTCTCATTAGATTGGCCTTCACTGTGTACTCTTCCTGCAAAGAACTGCTGAGCATTGGGATGACAGCTATGTGCCTAGTATTCTGGCTCATGTTTTAAATAATGTAGCCAGCATCTCTTCCACTGGCCACTGGGTATTAACCCTATTGTAAAGCATTTACCCAGAGGTCACATGTTAGAATTTAGAGAGGTACCCAACAGTAAACCAACAGGTTCTGTATTCAAAGGCTGGCCTGACATACTCAATAGATAGCCCAGGCTGTCCTGGAACTGGCAATCTTCTGGCCTTGGCCTTCTGAATATAGGAATTACAGTCATTTTCCACCATCTGTCTTCTCAGGAGGATTTTGTTTGCAACAAGCTAGGCTGCTCCTGAACTCATCATGTAACTGAGGATGGCCTGGTTGAGATGGTAGTGTGTACTATAATTCCCAGCTTTTTAGAGACATTCTTAGGAGCCAGTGTGTGAAGCGATAAGAAAAATAGAATATATACAGTAAATATCTGCACTGTACCTAAGTCTAGTTACTTGGGAGGCTGAACTGGAGGATCTTTTGATCCCAGGAGTTCAAGGCCAGCCTGTAACAGAAAGGCAGTTTGAATAAAGTTCAAAAGTAAGTAAGCAACTGAGGCAGTAAAGGAAAAAGGCTAGCTGAGGTCAGCATGAATCTCTAGACCAAGCTACTACCTAAATTAGCTGTTGATGTTGCTGATTAGATTAGGGTCAGCAGTTACATTGTGGCCTGGCAGTCACACACACCGTTTTCCCCAGGACGCACATCAGAACTCATTCTTGGTTTCCTTATTTATTTTGTATGTCTTGTGTCTTCACATCCCTGCACACAGCTCCAGGAGACCAAGACCTGGCTTGGTCTGCTCTACTCCCCATGCATGGGGCCTAACACCACACCCGTGGCATGCTACAGGTCAATGATCAGTTGTTGAAGGAATGTGTGAATCTGGCATCTTGGCATCTCCATCTGCCAGAGGGTGAGCCTACTGATGGAACTTGGAGCGGAGCGGACATGGCACAAGGCCGTTGACATTCACTGTCTCATGTGAGAAAGTCAATAGCCCATAGTCTCAGAATTAATCCCACCTTTGTAGATAAGACAAAATGGAATGGTAAGCGCCTAAAATCACACAGTTGACAGTGAGTGGAGCTGGAATTTAAGTTTAGATCGTGCACATTCAGAAGCCTGTTGCTAGGCACTTGAACCACCGAATTGGAGGATTCTCTGCCACAGCTGCAAAGAACAAGGCAATCCTTCCTTGTGCCAATTAGAAATGCTGGCTGATCCAAGACCATTGCCTGTCAGCAGCTAGCTCCCGGCTCCCTCCTTCCCCCTGCCATCCTAGTGCTGGGATTAAAGGTGTGCACCACCACACCCGGCTCTTTATTTGATTTTTGTGGTAGGGTCTCATATGATCTAGGTGAGTCCCAAACTCACTCCGTAGTTGAAGATAGTGTTGAACTTGTGATCTTCCTGCTTCTACCTTCTAAGTCCTAAGATCACAGGTGTGCTGAGATGCCAGTTTCATGGAGAGCTAGAGACCAAACTCAAGGCTTCAGCTTTAGGCAAGCAGTCTACCGAGGAAGTCACACATCTCTTTCAGGGCACGGGCTCTCTAATGTGGCTCAGTCTAGACTTAAACCCTAGACTTAAACTTAAACCCAGGGATCTCTGGAACACCATTGCCTAACAGAATGTAAAATGTGCACTACATAGTAAAACACGGGCTCAAAAAATTAGAAAAAATATTATTGTAATATGCATTCTGCCTCTGTCTCTTTTACGAAGTCCCAGGGGAAGACACACCAACCATTCTTTTTCTTGTTACGAAAACATTGGGAATCCAGGCAAACACCAAGGCAAATAAATAAACAAAAAAGTTTTTTTTAAAAAAAAAAATGTTGGGGAAAGATAAAAATAAAGGCATTGAAGATTTTCACAAAAACTTGTCTCATTTTGTTCGAGTTTTGCTTAGAATGCAAGGAGAAAGGAACTCATGATTTTTTCTTCATGACTTTTTTTTTCTTTTTTAGGCAGGGTTTGTCTATTTAGTCTTGGCTGTCCTGGAACTCACTCTGTAAAGCAGGATCAAACTCACAGAAATCCTTCTGCCTCTGTCTGCTGAGTTCTGTGATTAAAAAACAAACAAACAAACAAACAAATCTAAAGCAAAAAGACAAAGGATCCATTCTTTTTTCCCCTCTTCTCACGCCCTAAACTGATCCCTAAGCCTGCTGCTGTCTATCTGCCCTTAAACCGATCATATTGAACACAGGACAAGGAAATGCTGGCTAAAGGTGACTTGGAATTCTGGGGACATTCTTGGCTGAGACACCCAATCACAGGATCAGCCCCAGGCCAGATTGTGAAAGAAGCTACATGTCTCTGGGCGCCTCCATTCCTGAACCCCTCCACCTGCCCTTTCAACACCTGCTGGCCCCCAGGCATCAACAGTCATGGGATTCTTAAAGTCGCCTTTCCCGGTACACTAAAGTTAGGCTCACAAAAGTAAGAGACTTGTGGGCTAAGCTCCATCTTGAAAGTCTTTATGGAGTAGACAGAAAAAAGCAAGGAAAATCACCACGGACCCTGCAGGGAGAGCGTCTCTAAAACGTCTTCCAAGGAGAGCTGGAAGCCAGCCACAGTTGTGTATGTCTGGGAGGCAGGAGAAGGAGAAGTCCTGGTCAGCCTCAGCTACATAGCTAATCTGAGGTCAGCCTGAGCTACGTGAGACCCTGTCAGAGAAACAGAGAGGGATGGAGAGAGAAAGAAAGGGAAAGAGGAAGGAAACTGAGAAGCCCCGGGGACCGTTCAGCGTCCCAACAACTCTGTATGACCTAACTGGGCTCCCTGGGAGTAAAGACACCATCTCGTTCAAAATCAGGGACTCTACAGCAATTGTGTGCTTTATAGGCACCAGACAAAAATATTTGATAGGAACTGAGTGACAGGCACTGTCCACCACACTGGAACTAGACCCGTGAAGGAAACAGACAGCTCTGCATTGTGGTAGTGCAGGCCTTTAATCCCAGCACTCGGGTAGCAGAGGCAGGTCTGTGAGTTCGAGGTCAGCCTGGTCTACAGACAAGACAGCCAAACCTACACAGGGAAATTCTGTCTCAAACAAACAACAACAACAACAACAACACTCCCCAAAAAAGAAGAAAAAAACTGAAAGCAAAGAAAACAGACCAAACTCCTGTTTTCTGAAACCCGTTTCTGCCTATGTGGTGGACATGAGAGAGCGAAGGACAGAAGGACCGAGTCATGCTTTATATTACACTATGTTTATAGCTTATATTATAAAGAGTCAGTAAAATAAATGTTTTTTTTGTTTTGCTTTATTTTATTTTTATGAAAGAAAGCAGGCAAGCCAGGTGTGGAGGCTCACAATGTTAATTCCAACATTTGGGAGGCAGAGGCAGGAGATCTCTGAGTTCAAGGCCAGCCTGGTCTACAGAGTGAGTTCCAGGACAGCCAGGGCTTTAAGAGAGCAGCCCAGTCTCAAAATAAATAAATAATATAATATAATAATAAAAAATACATAAAAAAGAAGAAAGTGGGTAGATGGGCCAGGACCTCCTAAGGGCCATTGTAAGTCAAGGTGGAAGCTGCCTTAGATATCCAGTGTGCCATCTCTCCAGCCCTTCTACTCCCATGTTACTAGAAGCCTTAATTCCTTTCCTTGGCATCCCCTGTATCTGTTGCCTGGGGTTATCATTGCTCATTTTTAAAAAAAAAAACAAAAAAACTTTATGTATGAGTTTTCTGTGTGCCAGAAGAAAGCCTCAGATCCTATTATAGATTATTGTGAGCTATCATGTGGTTACTGGGACTTGAACTCAGGATCTCTGGAGTGCTCTTAATCAGTGAGCCATCTCTCAAGTCCTCAACAAGGTCTCTTTCAAAACAAGACTGTAAATTACAATTATGGCAGAATTATTATTATTATTATTATTATTTTAAGACAGGACCCCCCCTAGTATAGACCCGGTTGGCCTGGTACTCACTATGTAGTCCAAGCTGGCCTCAAAATTATAGTAAGCCTTCTGGCTCTGCCTCTCAAATGCTGGGTTTACAAATTTGCACCATAGTGTCAACTCAGCCACTAACATCTTGCTCATCCTGAGAGCAGGCACCATTCCTATGTAATGGAAGGGGCATCTGGGGTGTATTAGGTAAATATTTGTCAGCCAAGAAAGGGATGAGTTGGTCACCAACAGCTCAGGTATTTGCATGGGATCTATTTTGGAGAGGACTCTCCCTGAGCTGCCTGGATCTCTTGTCCGGGTGGCTGCTTTGCTGCTTGACCTCATCTGAACCAAGAAACGCTAGGGAAAGGCATGAGTTTGCCATTCGGCTGCTGTTTCTCCATCTTGGGACACTCTTTTTTTTTCTTTTTTTTTGGGGGGGGGACACTCTTTTTTTTTCTTCTTCTTCTTTATTTTGTATTTATCAAAAAAAACACAGTAAAAAGAATTTGAAATGTGGAAGAGTTAACAATAACTATACAGAACTATACAGAGGATAAGAATGATAAGCATGGCTTATCAAGGGTGGAAATGCAAATAAGATTGCTACACCTATATTTTCTTTGTGTTCATCTTTCCCTTTGAATTTTTTTTTCCCATCCCTGTATATCCTTATTCAAGGTCTCTTCCCCCTCCCAACACATCTGGTCATTTTTTTCCTCTGCAACTCCCCATCCCCTCCCTGGGCAGGGAGCAGACAGTCCTATGGTCCCACTGACCCAATAATGCTTAG